>BGPT01002936.1:3071-25655 GCA_003297045.1 Symbiodinium sp. clade C Y103
CTGAGACAGCTTTACACCCAACAAGTCAGTCATCCGGAACCCAAACATGCAAAGAATATCCGAAACACTGTGCGCAGAAGTGTGGGGCAAAAGTGGCAGGCACCACTCTTGCCAGCGGGTCAACAACCTATTGCCTGAAACATTAGTCGCAAGACAAGCTTTAGCATATTTTATCCTACGGCAATTGTAACACCTTTGCAATGTGCGCACATCCTGCTTGGGGTTACTAGAGCGCGTCAAGGGATTGTCTTCGGCAGAGTTTAGACTGGTCATCTGCCAGGACCGGGCCGAGTTTAAGGTCGTCAGCCAGGACCCGCGGTGTTTATTGTCCACCGGCACGACAAGAGGGGACGGCCCCCTGTTCCATGTGCAACTGAACCTGCAACGGCATCACATCTGTTTACTTGCCCCCTTTACACCTTGTAACCCTGATCTTAAGCATCTCAAAAGACAGATTTATGTCCAATACTCTGTTTTGAGTTTTTCAGTGTGGCTTCCACTGCACAAGGATTGCCAAGCCTCCGTCCATGCTGCAGCTGCTCTTGGTCTTGAAACACCATTCCAACCTGTTTGAAAATGCAATGGCGTCATGTAAATTATCTAGATTATCTGCAGGCATTGCATTTTTTACGTTTTCTTCCATAGGTCCAGGCCTTGGCTTCGGAAGCCACTATGGGGTTTCCGCGCAACTGGGATCTAAACTTGACTTTGATCTTGAGCAGCGAAGCTGCATGAGGATTACGTCTTCTTGTGTTCCTGTACTGTTTGAATACACGTGTTTGGCGATTTCAACAGATTTTCCCTGGTTCTATCCTCGTTGTCGGAGAATCTTATCTAGAATAAAATTGATCCCAATCAAATATTATGATCGTGACCTTTCCATCCTGATGTTCAAAAAGGCGTTTCAAACTGGACAAGCTTTTGCTGGCAAGAACAGCCCATTGATATACAGAAAAATGCGCAAACTATTTATTTCTTTCTGTTGTGTCACTGTTGCTGCAATTGTTGCCAAAGAAACATAAAAGAATGACAACACAGTTTCATTTACATTTTCATCCATCATTATTGTCGACAGCATACATCATCTTCATCATCACCACTGGGTTTTGGCGCCCCACCGCTGGCTGTTTTACATTTTTTATCTGTCTTTCTTTCTTCACTTTTGTCGTTCTTCGGGTTCTAGGGTTGTCCCGTCCCTCTCACAACTTTCCGAGCAATGCTTGGAAGTTCCTCCGCTCTCCTGAAATGCACTACCGAATTCACAGTAAACTATGCCAAACAACAAATTGAGTATGGGAGGCCGCACACGACTTAGATGGTAGGCAAATGATAACTGATGAAACTTGAAATCCCACTTTGGTTGTTGATCATTCAATGATAATGGCATCAACTCCGTATTCGTTTCCCATATGTGTGTGTGTACAAATATATAATATACATATGTATATATATATATATACATATATATGTATATATATATATATTATATACTTATATGTACATAGTGAATCTTTCTAAAAGTCGGGGATCCCCAAAACCATAAGTTTCAATACTGATTGATCTAAATCTGGATTATTCTGGGGGTACTCCTATTTTAGCAAACCTCCGTCAAATCATAAAAGGCAAATGTCAGATATCCTGCTCCGTCAAAATGCAAGAACAGCGGGTAGGACTTTTTGTTCAAAAGTTCTTCTGACCCGAAACCATTTTTGTTGTTTTGACTTGACATTCAACGACTATAACTTTTGATGTAAACATAATGGAAATTATCCCCCTCTTCAAGTTTCACTAGGTCAATATTGTTTTGTTGAATGTATCTTTTTAATTGTGCTTCTTGATATCTTATGTATGAAATTCCCTTCATATATATATATATATATACATACCTCTTGGTTTGATGTCAGTTATTGAATATGAATTTGCATAGTTTCTGAATGCTGATTGTTCTTCACCGATTTTGCTTTAAAGTTTCTTTGTATCTTTATTAGTGCTTTGTTTTATCAACGTTAAGCCATTTGGCACCTTTCTTTTCTACTAATTCATGTCGTTTGTAATCAATGGTCTGTTTAACTTTATTGAGTTTAGATTTAAGTCTGTCGGAAATTGGTTTGGTCTTATCATCTCTGTATTGCGGTTCACGTATTTTTTATGAAATTGGTTTCACGGTCGTTCTTTTCAACTATTTCACCACAATTGGAAGAGAAAAGATAATCTATAATAAATCTATCTGAAGTTTCAACCATATAATACTATAGACTATATATTTTAATGTAATTTTCTCCTGAAGTAATTTTTCTAGGGTTGAGGGTTGGGAGGTCCTGGATTGAGGTTTAAGTTCAACACATAAACATTCTTGATAAAATTGATCAAGAAGGTTTAACTTATGCCATCCAGTCCCCTATTCCATCCCACCAGTGTTCTATCAACCTTGGTAATAATAATAATAATATCGCTGTTCTGTCATATTTGTCTTTGTTTCCTTTGTTGAAGTTGTATGTTATGATTTCATCTATTAAATTATGAAGCCTTAACATATCGTTCATTCCATCTTTTGAATAAAGAAAAGTTCCACATGATTTCATAATATGTTCATCCAGTATATTTTCATACATCGTTTTCAATATTCTGTAGTCAAAACTACCTTCGATAACAAATGAGTTGTTTGAGTTTTTACTAATTTGATACATACGTTTTACACAATCATTTAGGTCTGGAAATAGATTATTTTTGATAAAATCTAATGTCTCTTGTCTCTTTCCTTCTCCATGTTTCTTTCTTACTGTAATAAGGTAATATTTTTTTAAGTAGTTTTTTACTGGTTAAGTGTTGGGAGGACTTGGAGTAAGGTTTGAGTTCAACGCTTCAACAAAAGTCTTGAGAGTTTCTGCACTTTTTGGTGTTCCTGTGTTTTGATAATTAAGTTTGTTTTATTTGATATGGTTGCGCCACAGTCTGGACAGGTGAAAGGAGTTTTGAGTTTGTTTTGATGATATTTTTTGAAGTAATCAGGGTCTAAAGGTTTGGTATCATAAGTGCCATCATCTCTAAATCTTGATTGCTTCCTTGGTTCTTCTTCCGATGGGGTTTGGATGTCATCTTGTATAGACTGGCTCATCGTGTCAAATGTGTTGTTATCAATTTTCATGTTATGTCCATCAATTACCATAAAGGGCATAATGCTATATCTTGTATAATATAGTAGGTATTTCTTTGAGTGTTTTTGGATTTTATGTTGAAAAATTGAGTGTCCTATCAAGTGTCCTGAAATGGTGTTAAAAGGGTCAAAAAAGTCAATTTAGGACACTTGTTGAAATACTGTTCCTACAGGTGTCTCATAGGTTTTTATGTCAGGATGTCTCAAGATTTTTATGTCAGTTGGCTCATAGATTTATGTCAGTGTTGTGGGTGCGGACAAAGGCGATGCCTTGCTAAGAATAAAGGGTTGGGAAGGTTTATATTTATTCAATTTATTTGGGGAGCGCCAGACCCGAACTCTGCTTCTTCTCATCGTCCATCTGCTGGCAGGGGGGTGAAGGGGGTAAGGGGAGGTGGGTTTAATTTCTAAGTATACCAAATATATTTTTGAAATATTAAATATATTTCATCAAAATCTATCAAATATATTTCAAAAATATCTATACCAAAAAAAGGGTCAGCCTGAAAGTGCGAAGCACTTAAGAATAGTTGATATTTGTTTTCATTCAATTGACCTTGGAAATCCACCGCTCCCCACACGTCAGCGTTTCTCCGGGGTCGGCGGCAGGGGCGGCAGCCCTTAAATATATATATATATATATATCATAATCATATACACGCAGTATGACATGATGGGACATGCCTTTGTTTTCCGCATGCTTGCGTTTTCTCCTGACAGTTTGTTGTGGGCATGAATGTGTGGCCATCTGTCGCCAATCTCACCTGCTGCCAAGGTCACTTCGCAGGAAGCGCCAATGTACCAAGTCTGTCCTGAGCATCGGTCCAGTGATTCCAACTGAGCAGTGGTACAGCACACATGAATGAACTATATGAATATCATCCTATTTAGGGTGAATCTAATCATTAATGATCATTATGGTAATGGAATAGTATGGAATCATATGCATACTATTAATCACCAAGATATGCCAAGATACTCTACGGTAGTCACTGAGCAGTGGTCGGATCATAAAAGGCATCCGGAATTCCCTACTGGAAACAGCTCAACTGGGAATCTTGCTTGGGAGCTGGGAATTGGCTACACAATGCTGTAAGTATGGAGGTGCCACAGCCTCTGAATCTTTTCAGGCCCCCAAAATTCACTCATTTCCTATGTATAGTACGAGTACCTTCTGAAATCTTTTGAATATGTTGGTCCTGTGCCCAAATTGGAATTTCCGCCACCGGACATGCCGGTTCTCGAAGCCAGACACCTGAAAATTTTGATTCCACTTCAAGAGACTCCCCAAAACCGGTTCTCGAAGCCAAACACCTGAAAATTTTGATTCTACTTCAAGAGACTCCCCAAAACCACACACACCATACAAGTAGATCCTCAATAGCTTTACGCCAGCTGGACGCCCAGCCACTGTACGACTGCAGTATTTCAAGTCATGGTCCTTCTAAACGATTTCTCCCGAAACGTAAAATCTCTGTCCGAAGTTTCCACATAACGTCGCACAAGGTCTCAAGCAGAGGATGCACCGCGAGATTGGGATCTGAAAGCTTCACCACCGAGCTCATGGCCTCAGTGACGTCGCCAAGAGATGCGAAGAGATGCGGTCAGAGTGTTTTTCCGTCACCGTCTGCCAAGAGACTGTGGCGAAGCGCCCCTCCTCATCCTGAGTTCTCATCTCGGGATTTCTCGGGATATCTTCCGATTCGATCCCAAGGTGATCAATCTGTTCTCGTAGATATCATAGCATTGCTATGTATTGCTTGCCTCCTGGAGATACGGCACCCCATGCATTCATTGATTCTCATTGTTTCCTTTCATTGAATCCACACCAAATCCTCACAATTGCAGTAGATTCTACCGTTCTACCCCTCATGTTTCGCCAAGCTGCTTTCTGCGCTGTTGAAACTCTGTTCGAACACGGCCAAACACATCTTTTCTGCGCTCCGCCCTGGTCCCAATTGAAGCCCATCAGCAACCAAGCATCTACCAAGAGGTGCTTCAAGTAGTAGTTGACCCGTCGCATGCCCGCCACGGTTGTGCGAGACCTGTGGCCCCGCTGATGACAGCTATGAATTGGGCTTAACGGGTTAGGGACAATTCCAACTATTGAATAGAACTCACATGAAGATCAACTAGTGATCAACTGGGTTTTTATTGGTGCTGCGCTGATCACCAAATCCAACGCAACTACACATGGACACAGGATTCCTCCCCCAGACCAACGGTTGTCGTCTTGTTCGATTCCCAAGCGCGTGCCTCCAAATCATTCCATCCAACATCGTGGGCAAAAGCTCCTGGCTCGTGAATTTTCACACGTGATGCATCTCCGAAATAGATGGAAACAGTACTGAAATGATACACCTACACCAATCTGAAATATGCTGCTCTCTTTTACATCCTAAAAATTGGTAAGTACAGATTGCCTTCAATCTTGTTTGTTCTCTAATTACAAATAATAGGGATTCCTGGGTTTTACATGGTTTCACGTGTTGACGCCTAAAGCATCCACACATGTCGGGCGTGCCGGTGCCGTCTGTGTGAGGATCTCCACCATGTCTGGATGTCGCTTGAACAGGTCATTGAGACCATAGTAGTACCTGCAGAGCGTGGCTGCTTTCATCTTGCAAACCCCAACACCCCACTTCCATTCACTGCAATCAAAAAATGTTGTGGAATTTAACAGAAATCTTTACAAGTGATATCAAATGATATCAACATGACTGCAAAAAATGTTCCTTTCAATCATACACACATTTTAATAACATACTGTTCAATCTGTTTCAATCATTCAATAACGTATTACTGTGTATATATATAATATGTATGTATATATATATATATATACATATTATATATATATATATCAACCTACAAGGATCTACAAGGTTTCATCTACGCAGCTTCAGAATGCTCCAGGAGAACTATCGGCCCAGCGCAAACAGCCTGGCTCGATCAGCTCGGATCACCATGAGGTCTTGCAACATCGCCTGGCGTAACGTCGGTCGTGCACTGCGAGCCAGGTCACCGAAATTTAGAGAATCTCCAGTTCAGAAGCCTTCAAAGCTTCTTCGATTCAAGCCTTGTATTTTTTCTGTTGCATTGTGGTTGGGAAGTGTTGGGGTATCTGGTGGCTTTAGCCACCCTTTATCTTTATGAATCCCTGGCGAGAAATGCTGAAGTGCCATGAAGTGCCATGACTTGCCATAAATTGCCCACCTTGGCCGCTTCCATATTGCCACTCTCGATGGACACCAAGAGTGGTGAGATGGACTGGGAGCCAACCTGGGCAAGTTGTCCCTGCCCATGCCAAGGGGTGTTGGCATAAACTCACCTGTAGGGGATGTTGTTTTCATCCCATGTACCGAGTTATCCTGGGAAATTCCACGTGTTCTAACCCACTGCCATTAGCCTTACCATATCCAGCAGAGTTTGCCCAGTATTCTCCAAAGAGTTTATAAGAAATCGCATTTCAAGTGCTTCAGGACTTGAATTGTCACGTCAGCGTGAATCGCACACATTCTCTCTCTCTCTCTCTCTCTCTCGCTCTCACTCGGGTGAAGTTCAGTTTGGAATGTGTCTCAACGAAATCTTTGCCAAAGTCAAGGACTGTTGGATCAAAAGAAGCACATAGCCCACTCTCCATGCAGCTTGGCGGCGGTGACATTCAAGACCCAGAGGGACCGCTTCTTCCTTGGGGCGTAGGATAAAGCTTTCCGCACCTTAATCCCACAGGTAGAGCTCAAGGTCAAAGGGGGTCTGGTTTTCCATGTCAAGATATTCTGATCATTAAAGGTTTCCTAAAATTGGGGTACCCTCAAATCATCCAAGTCATTAGACCATTTTAGTATTAAAACCTATGGGTTTGGGGATCTCCCTTTTTGGAAACCACCATCCTTGTGATCGCATCATGACCAGCCTGTGGTCCACTGTTGGTACTGATGGCCCGCATCACCAGCGTAGCTCCTTGCTGGATCGTCCTGGCAGGTTTCTTCTGACTATCCAAACGTGACTAGTAGAGGACTAGAGGTTCTTTTGGTCAAACCAAAACTCCCTGCACGCATGTTCTGTTTCATTCCATTTGCATAATCTTAAGAAGTTGCAAATAAAGGGGTTTCAAGGAGACAACCCAATTGATCCCATTAAGGCGAGTTTGTTGTTCGGTCCTTACCAGGAGTTGAGCGCAAAGGCGAAAGGACCAGTGGAATGCATCCACTAAATCTGCATCGCCTCAGAAATGCCACCGGAAACCCAAACCTCCGGGAATCTATCAGGATCTATCGGCATCTAGATCTGAAGTTTGTTTTATTGTCCAACTATCATGATCTATCAGGATCGGGTGATGGATATGATAAGTCTTCAATCTCTTACATCTATTGCCGGCAACGATCAGTGGGATCTCAGATTTGGATATCCTCAACCGAGTAGACCCCAACATGCCACCCAGAAACTGGTCAACTCCACGATAATTTGCCTCCAACCTGGAGCAGTGTGACAGATTTACGTATCTGACACCTCGAAAGATACTGCGGAACTTAGATTTGACATAAGATTCATTTACATGGCAAATTCGCACAGTGCTGCATTGTCAAGACTTGGTGGCCTCATCACCTTTGAATTCGGTGTTCATCACAACAAAGTGACTGGCTGGAAATTCTCCCCATCGCCCCACCTTCGATGAAGGGCTCAAAGAGTTCCACCGGCACAGAATAGCCCACATGTCGCAGACCTAGGGCTGCGATCTCATCCACAGTACCGCATGGATCCTCGCAGCCGTGGGAGTCTGGATCTCGAAAACAGCTCACGGCAACCTGAGAATGGTGATACCGCTTTGATGTTTAAATAACTAAATATAATCAATGTGAGCATATCATGTCATGTCATGTCATGTCATGTCATATCATTATACATCATGAATCACGATACATCTTAATAACTTGAAACTGTTTGACTTTGTCCAATGGACACCGACAAATCCTTTGAATACGACCCTGAATATAAATCAGTCTTCGTCTCGATTGCTGCTTTTTCTTGACTTGATCCGAGGGATTGTTGAGTTGGCGGATCTACTTGTCCTACTCATCCTGAAATCCCAAACACCTGTGCGATCTTGCAGATTCGACATCCGATCAACCAGAATGTCCTCAACATGTCTGAAGAATGGACATTTCAAGTCTGTTTCCACCTGAAATCGAATGACCGATCTTCAAACTGAAACACCTTGTAGAGATCATGAGAAAGCTCTATGGCGCGATCAGCAATATAGTTCAATCCTCAGTCAAACGACTTGTGCATCATCTGCATTTGAAGAGAATCCTCTATATAATTGCCATCAAATGCCATCAAATCAACATGCATCACGCAGGCGTTTTCACCTGTAGATATCTTCTTGGACTGTCCAAATATTGTTCAAAACCTTTACAACGGCCCGGTAAAACTGAGAACACATGACAGATATATCAAGACTGATCAAGACCCGCTTTCTTGTAGCACCTGAGGTTGGCCATGTTGGCGCAAACTGCGTCCCGTGTCATCAGTGTCTTGCTGATCTTCTTCATGTCAACTAGCCAAGTTTCGTGTGGCGGATTGCTTGAAGTATTCCTGTCCCGCAGGCGCAAGTTCGAAGAAACGGTCGTAGACCTTGGAGGTAGAATGCCAAAAATCACAACTGTTGGCACAATTTCGGTGCTGCAATACGGCAGTATGTTGCAATACTCATCACAGAAACATCTCGCAAACTCTTGTCGATTCTTGGTGCTCCATTTGTGACATCATACAGTGTTGAATCAGGCTTGTAGTGCAATCTAAGCAAATACATGTCTTTATGAACACTACATGTCTTTGTGAACACTACATGTCTTTATGAACACTACACCAAATCTGGGAAAGACCTGCTCTAGGGAAACAACCTGCTCTCGAATCTTGTCTGCCAGTTCCTCTTCCATAGATCCTTCGGTGCAGAATGGCTGGTACCATTGAAACAACCCAACACGACTGCTTTGGTTGGTCGAATTCTCCTATGTTCACTGCTTTCTGCTTTACTTGTGGGTTGCTCTTCCAGCTGGTCTCTCTTGAGTCATGATGACATACATACATTGGTCAACGTCCCTTCAAAGATGCTCAGACTTTCTCTTTCTCTCTCTTTCTCTGTTTTTGTGAACGTCTTTGTCTGGTTTCTTCTTGAAACGAGTCGGCAAAACGAAGTAGAGCGCAAAAACAATGCACTGCATTTGCACTGATCTCGTTGTGTCGGTTTCACTCATCGTCACACCAAGTCCAAATCCAATCTGACACCTTGTACCCTCAAACTGTGAAAACTTGGTATTTAGTTCCATGATATTTGTTGATATTTAGCAGATTCTTCCCATGCTTTCCACACAGATGGCTAGACTTTGCGGTTGCCGTTCAGACGTGGCTTAACCGAAAACGGTTCTCCTTGAGCCACTCAAGAGTGCTTCCAAAGGATTGTCTTATTCGAGAAGACTTGGGTATGCAGATTCTGGCATGTCACTGGTATGTTCAAATTTGATCTATAACGATCTATGTAATTCGGGTACCTTTGCTGATCCCCTTCCGGTCCTAAGAAGCGGCCCAGAAGACGCTCGCGCGCGCGAGGCTTCTTCAACTCCTACAGGTTTGACGGGTCCGACCTTGGCATGAGAAACCTATAGAAACCTCATCAGAACATCCACCTGGCCACCAGACCAATGACCCACATCTGTAGGTTTCCATGGGGGTACCCCAATAGCTGGATGGTTTGTAATGGAGAATCCTTAGAGAATCCTATAAAAATGGATGATCTACCCGCATGAATCACATGGAATCCCATTGAACTCCCAACGGCCATGACGGCCATGGTCTCCTTGCGGAGCAGCCGCTCCACGGTGCTCCACAGCCAGTTCCACGCTTCTTCGTGGGGAGGTCCCCATTCCTGGCAGGATCTCCAACTGAAAAGCAGCCGATTCGTCTGATTCGAAAGTGGCAATTCTTGGCATTTTTGCTCCAAAAAACCGTTCCCCGGCCCTCACCCACACTTGACACTTGAATGTGGGTCAAACTATGAACTGTGTCAAATGTGAGCAACCCCAACCCCAACTAGTCAGGTCAAAGGGTGAAAACGTCTAAAACGACATAAAACGAGATACATCTGAATCAATCAATAAAACATACTAGTTAATAAACCATGATCAAATGGTCGGAATTTGCGGTTTGCTGATGTTTGCTGGGCCTTCAATTTTTGCCCTGCCTCCGGAAACAAAGACCGCAAGGTCGACAGCATGACCGCCTCATGGATTTTCCAGCCATGCTCTCAGCTTTTTTTGCTCGGAAAACCGAATATTTGGCATGATGTTGATCATGAATTCCTGTAATTTCCTGTAGAAACATTTTGTAAACGTACAAAAACAATGGTTCATAATGGAAAAACATATTTCTAGTTTAATCAGGTCCAAAAACAAACGGAACCCCAATCCATCCTGACCTCCTCACTGGAAATTGCTTCGGGCCAAGGCCTTGAAGTTGCTGAATTTCACCTCACCCCGGATCTGCGCGATGCGCAAGGACACGATGTCACATTCCACCTGGTTCAAATTGGTTCAAGCTGAGCTCGAAATCGGATGAAATCGGGTGTTTGAAGAAAGACTTTGCTCCCACCATCCGTTTCCCAAAAGGTCTAAAGGGGAAACTAGCTCTTAGTTTCACAACGGCCAGAGAGATCAATTCTTCAGACTTGATGTAAAATATATGACAAACACATCACGTTTAAGTCACGGCTCGAATATTCGTTGTCTTGGGCACACCGCGTCGCCTGTAGGCGAGAAGACTGGGAGATGCAACGAACGATGGCATCAAACGAGTCCAAGACCTGGCCAGGCTAGGTGTCCGTGCGCGAGGTGCTAACTTGAGAAGTTTATGAGGTGACTGTTTGACTGATTGGTTGACTATATGGTTGACTGATTAATTTTTTGTTTGTTTGTTTGTTTGTCTGTCTGTCTGTCTGTCTGTTTGTTTGTTTGTTTGCCTGTTTGTTTGTTTGTTTGATTGATTGATTGATTGCTTGATTGATTGCTTGATTGATTGATTGATTGATTCATTGATTCATTGATTGATTCATTGATTGATTGTTGTCTGATTGATAGATGTGTTTGGTTATGACACTTATGATGACAGTTTGTTGTGTGCTTGTGTCGTGATCTTTCACAAACTTTGATGCCATGACTGCTGCGCTCACAGGGTCACTGGTTCAGAGCTAATGTCTATTGATGCCAAAAGATGGTCTTTTGGCTTTCAAAGTCCCCACTGTGCAATCAAATTACTGGACCAAGGTTATCCCAACTGGATGTATCAAATCGACTATGTTACATTATGTTTCTCGCTTACACCATGATACGATGTTCATCATTGACATTGATTTTCCACATCACCGGTGTCCAGTTCTACAGTTAATACTCCTTCAATAGCACCCGTTTAGCCGTCACTTCTCTCTGCATTCTCTGCCTCATACATCCAGTCTTGCCGGCTGACGCCCATGACCGCCGCGTTGAAGCGGAACATCGCTCCGAAGTTGCGGGGGATGGCCTAGTGATTTGTCCATTCCCGCTCCAAAACCACGGTGAATGTTGGGTGAAGTCGGATCTCTAATTTACCATGGGATGGTAACTTAATGTATTGTAATCAAATGGAATTAGATGCAGTTTCAACCTCATCAACAGTTGTATGACACAACTATGACATTACTATGACTATGATGCAACCATGATAGAATACAACATAATACAACTACTGCATGATGATCAGTCAAAGCGGTGTTGCTGGGTGATCTGGCTTTATTTCCGCTCCGTTTGGTTGGACCAACCATCAGTTGCCGCAAAAACATGTGCAAATGTCAGCTGTCACACGGCAATCCGGCCTGGTAGCCCTCCTGCAGAGAACGTGGCTGAATAAATACTGAATGTGCGCGGAGCTGGAAGGTTGTTGCAACTTTTAGTTCTAGAGTGAAAAAGGCATCTTGCGAAACACACATATTGCACTATCCACCACATGTGTAACTCTTGTACTATGCCAAATCACTCACGAAAGCAGAAGCAGGAAGCCCCTTGCGAGTTTCCAGGGAAATATGAGATTTGCATCACACTCTCTTCGTCCCAAAATTCCTTCGACCCTCTCCAGCCTCAATCGCTTTGAGGTCACTTTCTTCTTCAACTCTGTGTGTTGCTTTTGCAACTTTTGACTGACCACAGAGCCTCGCAGCTGAGCAATTGTACAATTGGAACGCTCTTACCTTTTGAAGTCCCTCATACGTAGGAGAGTTTCAGGGTTGTATCATGTTGTAACACGTTGTGTATCACGTTGTGTATCACGTGGTGTCGTTTATGCTCACCATATGCTCACCGTTTCTCAACCCCAAAGGACCGAACGACTCCAACATCTCCAACGGCTGCAACCCTTTTGCCCACCTGCCACAACAGCTGGAGGCACCAGTGGAGACTTCGCTGGCACCTGGAACTGCTGTGGGCGCAAGACTTGGGAAATTTGGGGAACCCCAAAACCTATTCGTCTCCTGTTACAAAATCCGGAAATGAAATGAATGATTTGTTCGACGTTTTGGTGGAATTGTTGGGACATCCCATTTGTAACATACTCATACCTACACCCCTAAAGTTCTTGCTTACATCCCCATAATTTTGTTGCTGAATTTGATACCAGCTGTGGCACCTTTGGTCAGCATACCATCGTCCGATTCGTCTTCCACAGGAGCCTCCTCCTGGATCACTTCGTCCTAGGACTTGGAGAGGCCTTAGGAAAGCCATGGGATGCAGAGACCTCTTCAAACACTCAGCATCTGACAATCTGGTTTGGGACTTGTTTTCACACATATACTGTAATATACTATAAGAATCTATAACATCATCATCCATCATCATCCTACAACATACTTGTTACTTGTAATATCATATATTAATACATATTATGTATTTACTTATAATATCTTATAATCTGCTTTACCTTGACATCATTTTTCTACGAATGATCACCATACAGCAGGTCCATGCAGGTCCCATTAGCTTCGATTTTGTCCCATGGGGTTCCACGGGCGGTCCTTCTCTGCTGCTTCCTCCTCATCAGTAACACCCGAGGCAATGGCCCAGGTCCGACCTTGGCACATCTCTTCACCATGGGAAATGGGTTAGACTTTTCCGAAGGTCCCCGATGGTTTCTTTGAACTGAACTTTCTTGTGTTGACTTTTTGGAGCAGCTCAGCTTGAAACCAAATATCTGACAACATTATCTGAAGGTCTTCTGTCTAGGTCAGTCGGATCAAAGTATCGTGGCTGGATCTGTGGCTACGATACTTTGATCATCCCCAGGCCCAAGAAATCCCAAAAAGAAGCGCCTGGAACCAGCATAACCTGGTGGATAGGGGTCAAAATCATCAAACGTCCACATGGATTGTGGGTCCATTGGCACAATGACTTGACACGACTCGACCCATACCCAAATGATGCCACAATTGCTGCCGTAAGGCTGATGAGCTGTAGACGCTTCGCATAGTTCTCTCGGATAAAAATGAAAGCCCCACCTATCAGAGGCGTTGCAACGGTTCCTGCACCTTCAACGCCTCCACACAATGGCATTTGTGCTAGAAAACGAATGTACCAAAGTGTATTATAACATATACACACATATGGATCAATATAGCATAATATATCATAATATAGCATAATATTGTGTATAGTGTTTAATGATGTTTAATGGTTTAGGTTTAGATAGTACATATTCAATCACATTCAATCTACAAACACCGTACTTAAGTCACATCAGGCGGGAAAAGTCACAACATCCCCATGGCACAGCGTCGATACAGAAAAGTCACATCAGGTCGTGGANCAGGTCGTGGAAAGTCACATCAGGGAAGGACAAACACCATGGCACAGCCTGTTTCATCTGTAATGATACATATAGCAAAAAGTAGCCGAAGCACTGCACGTACCAGGGAAAATCATAGATACGTTGCTTCCAAAGTCAAAATTTGCAGAGAATCCTATTGGCATGGTCTGAAAACAGTTGTTTTCCATTTCGTCCCGTCNAGGGAAAATCATAGATACGTTGCTTCCAAAGTCAAAATTTGCAGAGAATCCTATTGGCATGGTCTGAAAACAGTTGTTTTCCATTTCGTCCCGTCAAAACCAAATCCTACTGGTACAGCCCCGAATTGGCCATATACAATGCTACGATTTTAGAGGCCAAACACCATGCCACAGAGTGTTTCAGTTTGCGCGCTATATACCCCTAATCTAGCCCAAGTACTGTGCACAGCGAAGAGAATCACAAGTGTATGTTGCCAAAAGTAGCACANAGTTTGCGCGCTATATACCCCTAATCTAGCCCAAGTACTGTGCACAGCGAAGAGAATCACAAGTGTATGTTGCCAAAAGTAGCACATTTCAGCAGACATATGTTGATAAATGGCAAGTTGCAGTTGTAGCAAATCCTCTTGGCGGGGCTTTGATGTAGGGATATATAGCCCCGCTGTTTCCTGCAGCCAAATCTATGGCTGCCGCGATGTGCATCAAGCTCGTGGGCAGCTCTCAAGAAGTGTGTCATCCTATCCACCCGGCCAATACGAGTTGGAATAAGAACCTTTCGCTCCGACCAGCCAGAAACATACACATTCCCTCTCCCTGCTGGTGTCTCCCGCCCGTGCCTCCCGCCAGCGCCAAACATGGCGACCGAGACTAATATCTTCNCAGCAGCAGGCAAGCAGCAGCAGAAGGGACTCAGCAGCAGGCAAGCAGTAGGCAAGCAGCAACCAGCGTGCCCCCTTCAAAGAATGATCAAATATGATCTCTAAAAATTGTCACACTACAAAAATTGAACTTTTTCCAGGCGCACGGCCCCAAAACAATGAAATCATACAACTCTTAGATAATGTAATGATGTCAAAATTGAAGTTTTTCCAGGCGCACGGCCTCCCGATACGACTTTCACAGGCTGATACGACTTAACCCTAGCGCTAGTAGAAGTGAATATCTATAGGAATCTACAGATTGAATAGATGTGCAAAACTTTGACCATCAGTGACGCATAGTGACGCATTAGCAGTCTTGCTCAGTGTCCTCAGCACTCCAACCTGCATAACTCATCAGCCGCTGGATGCCCAACGCCGCCACAGGCGAAAAATCCGCATTCAATTCCATGCTCATCTGGGAAGGGCACAATGACCATGGGAGCTGGGTTGAGTGCCAAGAGATGGACCAAGCTGGAAATCTTTAGTGAGTGCAGATATATGAAAATCAAGGAATCTAATCATGGAAGGATCCCTTGTAATTCCTTTTCGACATTTATTGAGCGAGTCTGTGCCAGTTGAAACTTGGAACAGCACCAGTCCTCACCTCCCATGCCGTGAAATTACAGCCTAATCTTTTGCAAGACTTCTGGAACATGATGGAACATGTAAGTGAACCTTCCTTCTGTGTGTACCACTGAGTACTGTACTGTGGAGTGGCTTTGCAGGACATCCCCAGCCCCAAACACTCTTGTCTGTGTGGATCCCCACGATACAAATCACGTCTCCAGATTTTCCTGTTGCCCACTGAGGTTTGATGTTCTTTGATCTCCTGCAACCGAGTTGCTGTTTCTACCAGCGCTTCCCCTGGGACAAACGCAATGCGCGTGGCATGGCTAAGACTCTGCGCTTGGGCCGCTTGGGTCATCCACAGATTGCTATCCAAGGCTCGAAAAATTGCGATCCGTGGGATGCTCACCTCCAACTGGAAGTGCTGAAAGCCCATCTGTTCCACCTGCATTGCATCTGAGATATGCTGTGTTTCACATGTGTTTCACTGTAAATTTCACTGGAATCTCAAAGACATCGAAACCATGAGAAACCTGCCTTTCCTTGATTCTCTTGATTGCTTGCTCATCTCTGAATTCTGTCCGATGTCTTTTAATGCCTTGTCTTTTCTATGTTTCTTCAGAACATGAATCAGTCATGTTCAATAATCAGCAGCTCAACCTGCAGTTTGTTTTCAATTCTTCCCATGCAAAACTATCAGGTGCAGTACTCGCTGACTGGCTTAGGATTTCTGGATAGCCAAAGGATTTCCTTGGATTCCAAACAATAGCTCCACACCACCGGCCATGTTGCTATCCCATGGCCAAGAGCCGCACCAAGTTGAACACGCTTGCGGAATCTTTCAGATTGGCAACCATCCTGTCAAATCCTCAGTCGATCACAGTGATCACAGTGATCACAGGTCAACTTTCTGGATGAATGTCGATCTACACACACCCATGGCTCAGTGCCGTGATCAGACTTGCCTCTTGGCATCTTGTGTTCCAAGATGTGCCAAGCTTCCAGAGATGAACTTTGCTGCAACCAGCTTTGGAGTCTTGAAGAGACTTTGCAAAGATGGCGCCGAATCCAGAATGGAAGCGAAGACAGCCTGGACCGTCGCCTATGGTCCAATCATGTCCTATCATGTCATATCATGTCCTACTGCGTTGCATGACCAAACTCAGACGCTTTGAATGTTTAGCTGTTGAGCTTACTGGGCTCTTCCGGTCGTTGCACCAACCATTCCAACCCATCAAGCCATTGCGGCCATTGCCTCGCCCGCATAATCGGTTTGTTCATAGTGGGATATGAAGCCTCAGGCTGACCGTGGCTGACAAACACTTGACCCCTCTTTGTAGTGTGGACAAAAAATGCCAAATGCCAAGGGGACATTGGATTTCTATGTTTTTTTTAGATCTTTTTTTTGTGTGTGCGCGAGTAAGGTCACTGCCTTTCACCGCTTTGCACTTATCTACGCAATCTACAATCTCGGCAAGGTGATTTCTCTTTCCCAGAGTCAAAATCACCCCTGCGAAGTGAGACAAGAACTTGGGCTCTCCGAAATCAAACAAATTGGATGACCGCCGTGTGGCCCAGCCAAGCCCTTCCCGTTCCCAGAACCAAGTCACGCTTCCAGCAGTGTTGAACTTCCACGACCTGGGAGGCGAAGGTTCCAGCTTACTTCACGGTGTTGAACTTCCCAAATCGCTGTTCAAGGGCCACACCGTGGGTCACACCTGAACTGGTTTCCTTGGGGGAAAGCATCGGGACTCTTCTCTGAGGAATGGGCTTGCGACTCGTACAACACCAGTGGCTCTAGCCGATCTGTGACCACATCCTCCGGATCGATCTCCTCTTGCCTGCAGGGCCCAAGATGCAGAAAAGAGATGAAAAGAGTATCTGACCATATCTGACCCATAGTACCCTTTGCCTTTTTCTTGAGATCATGATTTGTTGCATGCCTTCACAACTTCACAGCCATGATTTCTTGAGGATCATCAGTCTTGTAGCCATCGACCCTTTTCAAGGTATCTAACCTCACCCGCAAGAAACCGGCACTCAAATGCATTGGAAGTCGTCTTCGGCTATCTGCAAAGCCTTGTAAAGGACCTACAAATGAACAAGGCGCTATCACCCTCCACTCCTGGTTGCGTATCCAGTACTGCTTGTTGATCAAGAACCAACAGGTGGATGAAATGAGTTCTGGGGCTGAAAGTCGTTCATGTTCAGTATGTTCAGTCCCACCGTTGGTCTTGCCCCTAGATTCCTCATTGATGAACGATGGAGGATGATAAACGTTTAACGTTTGGGGTGAACCTAAGTAAGTGAACTCTCACTCTGTTTGAGATGATTCCCCCCTTGATTTCAATCCCATACGGTTTGTCAAACCGCAAATCTGAAAAGAGCTGGCACCAGGGAATCGCAAGTTTGGTCCATTTCTTTCGCCTGTCATCGAGATGGAAGCTTTGCACGGCAGATCCAAATTGGATTTTGTCCTGGCATTGAATCACTGCATATGCATGCATATCCATTATGCTTTCTGTCGTTTTCTGTATAGCTTGTGAGTTTGCGAGGCTCGTTGAAAAGGCATGAGCTTTGGCGTTGCTGAAAGGAATGATGGTAAAGGAACATCGCATGCTGCCAACAAAACTTTATAACCCCTCACACGAAACACAGACAAAGAGCAACACGAAGGCGCGACAGAACAAACGAGAAAGACACCTTACAATCACAAAGCACAAAACCAAACACAAGAATCATCAAACATTACAAAATCCAAAAGCAGACTGCCCAAATTCCTTCTCTGACTGTTTCCCTGGGGGGTCCTCATCGTCATCATGCTCGGACATCTCGTCCATGACGCTGCCGGTGCACACCGCCTCTTCCAACTCCGCCAAGAAGGCCTCGAAACGAAGATGATACGCTGACATGCTAATCTATATATATAATTATATATATATATATATATTATACACGAAGATTCACGAAGATCAATATTAAGATGGGTATGGGTCTGGTTTGGGGGGGCCAAACCGGCCAAACCTCTTTGATTTTGGTAATGGCAAAGTTCTGTGTAAAACCAGCTGGCAACCCCGAACGTACCACAATTTGAGTAAGATTAAATGATCTATGATGTGTTGCAGAAACAGCGATAGGGTTGCTGCTTTGATCTGCCTTGTATGACCTGCAGTTTGCATGTCCACCAATCAAGTGACTAAGCCGTCACAAAGCAATCCAAGAAACCGTGCACTACTCATTTGTTCATGTTTACGGCCAATCAAGTTCAACAAGAGCCAAAGAACTACTAGCTGCTAGAATCTGCTAGAGATTTTGACCAACAAATACAGTTGTGGTACAGCCATGATTCAAAACTTCGTTGCCAAACAATCCAAAGATGTGTTTGGTCGCCGTCCAGTTTTGGGGGCGAGCCGACTCTGACCGCTGACGCCATTTTCCCGTCCCAGGAGCCGCAACCCGGCCATCTTGTTTGCGGCCCAAGACTTGATGAATCGCCTGGAAGCACCAGAAAAGCACCACGATTCTATGATTCGGGTCAAAGATTTTCCTTGATCCTCTCACTATTTTCTTCACTCCTCCCTTGGTGTAGGTTCTGTATTGTTTGTGGCGTAAGGGGTTGTCATAGGGTCTCAGTGACAGCAGTCTCAACGAAAGGTCTGTGTTGAGCAATAGGCTTTTAACGGTAACATTTGGTAACATCTTGCACAGCAACTGAGAGTTGCGAGCTACAACAATCGACATCACTCGACCATGGGCAACGCTCCTGGATGCACCTTGCGATCTGGAGAACAGCTACCATAATTTTGGGATATTTTGGGGCATCTACTGTATAAATCTACAATTCAGTTTGTTCAAATTTAGTTGGACCATGTTGAACCTGAAGTCAATGGACGCCAAAGTCGCACGTGATTTGTTGCATGTGCTATAAGGGCCCCACATGGCCTCCACCAAAGCCGTTGGACCCGCCAGCTGCTGATCATCAATGATGGCGACAACGACCTGTCAAGGGGGTTGTCTTCGGTTGGCCGTCTGGCCATGGCATTCCAGGACCTCACCATGTTTTTTCATGCCATCACTGTGCGCTCACACACCCAAAGACTATTTTGATCATTTTTGATCTATGTTGCTTGTGATATTCCACACAAAACAGCGGCCGTCCAGCCACACTGCAAGGACAAACCGAAGTAAACCGGCCCTGATTCGGGTCAGCGCTGCACCTCCTCAAAACCCTGGATCGCCTCTTCGGTCAGGAGATCCCGACCTATGCGGATCCCTGGGAAGACGCCCTCAAACGCATCACCTCAGGGAACAAGGCCATGCGACGCCACAGTTGAAGGCAAATCTTAATTCATTAATATCAATTATATACTTGCTTGAAGACTATATATAATTATAATATATTATAATTAATTATCTATATATATATATAGTATACTATAGTTTCAGCAAGGGAGACATCCAACTTGTTGTGTTTTCTCACAGTTCCCGGAAGGAGACAGGTCTATCTCAGTAGTGACCGCTTAGACTCTGCTCCTAGGATCGATATCATTCAAACTCGTGCACTGCCACTATCGAGGAGAGGCAGTTGTAGACAAGTGCATGGAATTTCTTCAAGACAATACACATCAATACACGCATGAAGGCATCTACAAGTACATTACAATTGCATACAATTGCATACAATTGCAGGCTATTTCTGACATGTACGGCCTGCACAATCGCACAAATTCTACGGTTTCGTGTGAAAATACATTGAAACTACCAGTTTCATGAATGATTTCATGAAGGATTTCATAAAGGATTTCGGAAGTGGCTCCAACCTTCTTCAATTTGAGCAAAGGTACTCAGAAAAGTTTTAAGTTCATCCTTCACAGAGTTTAGATCCTCCGGTGGATACGTTCGCAGCAAGCTGCCAGCCAACAAGACCTGCAGTCCGGTTCTGGGCTTCAAGCTGTTGGGTGTTTGTTTCGATACAGCGCAAGAATTTCAGGGGCTCGACTGCAACCCCAACTATATCTTGGGAGCTACGTACATCATATCCTCACTACCTTAAGAATGTGAGGGCCCCTGGACTGCGATCTTTCGGATTCTTATGGATAACAATTGACATCGTGTACCCAAGTGGATCCAAGTGAGCGCTCGAGTGGAGGATGGGGGTTCAATATGTTTCAGTTTCAATATGTTTCAATACTGCATCAGGACCCAAATCATCCAAATCCCAAACAGCAAAAGCATCGGCCTTCCAGATGTATTCCACGGTGGCATCCAACGCACTCTCTCCTCCTAGAAATGCTTTCGGATGCCGCACCGAGCGCTGTGACATAGCCGCCATAGCCCCGATGCCCCAAGAGTCCCAAGAGCACCACGGGGCAACATGGCGACGCGGTGATGCGATGTGGATCAGAGACTCAGAGCTGTGATCCGTATCATGATGTATCATCGGTGGGTTCTGAGTTGGCTGGAGATTGTTTGGCTATGTTTGGCTTGGGTGGCAGGGGCAATCAAAGTCCATGGCAAATGTCTTTGTCTTTGCTGTCTTTGCCGTCTCTGCGAACATGGACAGGTGAAGAGTCCGTGAAGAGTTTCTCAAAGAGACTGGGTTGGTCAGTTGGTCTGTTGGTGGCACAGGATTGATGCGTATTGAATGCCTATTGAACACATTGCTTCTTCATCTTGGCGTCCACAGTCTGTGCATGGATGTGCATGACCATGTGACATCTTGGTTTGATCCTGCTTAGCTTCCAGCAGTGCATCCTACCAATTTTTGTCAGCAGTCAGATGAACGAACCTTTGTTTGTAGGCCATTGTAGGCATTGAATGGCATTGATACTGGCTAGAAAGCGGCCATCAACAAACCTTCATTGATCTCGTCTGCTTCAGTTTTCTTTAACCAAATTTCACAGGATTCTAGAGGCCAAACCCTCGTCCTCCTCCAGAAAAGTCTGCATGGTCCTGTCCATGCAGGACGACAGCGAAGATCAATTAAACTGGGATTCATATCTGGTTCATGTGCCTTCATATTCCATTTAAATCCATTTAATATCATGAGATATCAACAAATATCGCCTTCTATTGCAAAAGATGCCCCTAGTACGCAGGTGGTTCTACTGTGACATGTCACACAAACCCCTGGAAAAAATTGCAATACGTCATTACGTCTTTAAATACAAACAGTGGAGTTGCATCATGTTGCAGCTACACCTACGATCTAATCTATTGACGTTCCACTGTGTAATACTGTGCCCTAAGACAATGGCCAAATGGGTGAAAATGATGATGGAGTTAAACCCATCGAAGCATACTAAACCACATTAAACCGTATCAAACCATATTCATTCATATCAAATCATATCAAACCATATACCTTGTATATAAATGTACCAAATCATCATGTTAAATCCACCAATGTCTGCGACTTTCCCCGGCACCACCTCAAGTCGCATCGATGCCATCCTCCAACTGGTGGGCCATTGGCGCGTAGTGTAGGACCCCAGCAGTGCTCGTGGCCAGTGCTGTGCTTGAAAAACCAATCCCAAACCACTCGAAACATATCAGATCATATCAGCCTATGGAAGGATAACTAATCGAACATATATATATATATATATGTCTATATCAAACTAATGAAAGAAAACATCAAATCTAGATAATCTATCATGCCAAACGCTTCTGTGAAAATTAAGAAATGCTTGAACCCGTCAACAAAATTTTGTTGCAAAGGTTCCACGCCTGGCCTGTCCCTTCCGTCTGAAAGAGTCTGGGATGTAATTTCAGAAAGGATTCAACCAGTGATTCACTGTTGATATTCTAACCCAACCCTGCCCATTCCGAGTAGCTGTTTCAACTTCTGTTTTTTTGATCAAAAATTGTGATCCAAAGTCTTGTGGTGTCAGATGCTTTCAACANTCTAACCCAACCCTGCCCATTCCGAGTAGCTGTTTCAACTTCTGTTTTTTTGATCAAAAATTGTGATCCAAAGTCTTGTGGTGTCAGATGCTTTCAACAGTCTTACTCACAGGATACTGGCCTTGCCCAAAGGAACCGCAGAGACTCACTTTCTAGTTTCACCAGCACACAG
>BGPT01002936.1:38529-49679 GCA_003297045.1 Symbiodinium sp. clade C Y103
CCGAGACCGGGAACATGGGGTCAGACTTGAGGACAAGGACTGAATCATTGAAACAACCCTTTAGGGTTTAAAATTAGGGGACTTGGGGGGGACATGGGGGCTTGGGGACATGGGGACATGGGACAAGGGGACTGGGCAAACAAGCGACTTGAGGACAAGGACTGAATCATTGAAACAACCCTTTAGGGTTTAAAATTAGGGGATTTGGGGGGGACATGGGGACATGGGGACTTGGGGACAAGGGGACGTACTTAGTGCTGAAAACACACACACACGATATTTGATTTTATATCCATCTATGCATCTATCTTTCTATTGTGATCTGTAGAACTAATCATCATATAATGCACGCGGGATGCGACATACGCGGGTCTCGGGAGCGCACACAACCATCGCCAGGGGAACGCCGCACGCCAACGGGGGGGACGGAGGAGGGTGGGATCAAAGGATCCCTATGCATATAGATCGATATCTATGTGTATCCGAAAATGCGCGGATACAAGATGTTGCGTGGATACTTGCCGGAGATGCCCAGAAGTTCACACCCTCCTAAGAACAAACAAATGTGACAGGTGCAAAAGCGATCCGAACATGGTTCAAAGATGAAAGAGGTGCACAAACGAGAAAAAANCACACCCTCCTAAGAACAAACAAATGTGACAGGTGCAAAAGCGATCCGAACATGGTTCAAAGATGAAAGAGGTGCACAAACGAGAAAAAAACCACTTCCAACACTACCTGAGAATTCACAGGCTTTCGCATCATATGACGAGACAGAGGAGATGTTCAGGTGCACAAGCGAGAAAGTTTCCAGGTGCATAAGAGAGAAAATTTCCAGGTGCACAAGCGACCCCCATGCCTTCAAACCATGTTCAGCTCCCAGTTTTTCTACATGCCCGGATCGCTGTAGAAAAGCGCCACCTCGTCGCAGCATCGGTTCTTGATGGCCAATGTCACCAGGAAGGGAGCCGCAGTTCTGGAGCCCTTGACCTGATCCCATTGTCATGGCTTACCCAATTCATGGGGGTTATTACCAATGTTTGCCCTCTGGTAAACTAACATAGCTATGGAAAATCACCATCTGAAATAGGTAAATCAACTATAAATGGTCCATTTTCCATAGCTATGTTAGTTTGCTGGAGGGTATGATGTTTTTTTTACCCCCAACTGTATCCCAATTGCTTTACTATCTTGTTTCAGTCGGCATCCAAATGATTTTACTTGTCCATTTGCGATTGCTATCATTTTTGAAAGGGAAAATCCGCCGGAAACACTTTCGCAAACCCCACGTTTGCCCTGGACGGATCCTGCATATCCGTTGGCATGCTCAAATCCTTGCGTAAAGCTTGCGTTTTTCACTTCTAAAACAACAAAGCCTAAAACCCTAAAATCCTAAAACCCTAAATCCTGAAAGCCTATAGTCAAAATCGCTGCGTATAGCCAGTGTTTTCAATCATCCTGTGGTGACAAGTATCTGATATTGTTTGGTCGCGTTATAATTTGGTTGGGGCGAACGTGGGGTTTGGAGGGAACACTTTTGATTGGACAATTCAATTTGTTTGTGGTCTTTGTGCCAGGTTTAGATAAATCATAGACCCTATCTACAGTGTAGCACGGCTGATGCTAATTGCGTATATGGGGATGGGTCAAACCCCTTCACCGCCTTAGTTCAAATCAACAGCTGGGAATTTAGGGATGTTCATCTCCTCCCAGAATGGGAATCCAAACACAATCGGTTTTTCTAAAATCCCGAGGGGATTGATGACCATCCCATCTCCAACATGTGGAGGTGTCCAATCCATTGGGGTATCACAAATCATCCAAGTCGTTCAACTTCCTGACTTAGCGTTGAAACCCATGGTGACTTGGGGATCATCCATTTTAAGAAATCCCCATTTCGCTCCCTTGGGAGGCCCAACCATGTCTGCAGAATGGCCCCACGCGGCCTCCAGCATTTCCTGTGCTTCTGCCAGCGCCTGCAACGTATCCAGCAGCGCACAGCGCCTGGCAAATCCAGCGCCGTAGATGAGGTCGCTGCCCACCACGTGTCCAAAGGGCCCCAGCTCCATCAGCAGCGACCTGGAAAAGTTCCCAAGATTGAGTCTTCATGCGGGTTGTGATATATGATATATGATACATGATGTGTATAGAATATATATATAGTATATATTTTTATTTATTTAGTGAATATAGGATATATAGGGGAATGACTATGATATATGATTCCCAAGCTCAAAAGTATTGAATCTGATACATGATACAATATGATACATATATCTGTCTGAACTATATGAATTCACTAACCTGAGAATAGCATGAATAGCTGGAATCATAAGGCCATTTTGGGGATGATTCCCCGAATCCTAATCATCATTCCAGAGACGTCACAGTGAGGTCACTAGAATTCATCCGTGTGTGTGGGAGGTTCCTATATTGTATGGTACCAATATATTAAATAATATGTGATAATGGTTTAAAAGTATTGGATTGGAATGGGAGACAATGGGGAAAGAAATAGGGTGCAGCATCCTGGGTACCAATATATCAGATAAGATATATGAGGGGGGGGTCCCCAAGCCATGAGCTTACCCCAAATGATTCTGGATTAAGCAACGCAAGGAGTGCTTTGGGGTCCACATGATCGGAAATCTTGTCGGTTGTTGAAGCCTATTCAAGAAGTATGCTCCTTTCTGGTGGCAAAAACATATCGGAAACTGAGCAACTAGGAATGAATGTATTTCATGCAAACATGGGAATGGAATCAATTGTGATGTGGGTAGGGGATCCCGGGTGATGCAATGTCCAACCATCGTCAAAATTCAATTTCGGTGTTCTATCCCAACTCTTGTTGCCTTCATTTCCATTTATTGTCGCATCACTCCCCCGTTTCTTGTTGGTTAACTCCGCGTCGCCTTGCTGCTTACCACAAGCCTCTGTGTGATGGGTGAGTTTGCCAACCCATTTTCTTCTTGGCCAACCCTGACCCTCCCAGGTCTTTTCCCCTCCAGCAATCAAGCCTGGCACTTGGAAATCCCGGAAATGGAGGTCCATAGCTGGGAAAATCATCAAACTGAATGGTGGATTTGCCAGCAAGCCATGTTTGATTACCGGAGCGTAAATCCCACTACCTCATATTACATCCTGACTATATCCCCATTAAATGATGGTTCAGTTCCCATTTTTCACCATTGAATTAGTTTTAGCATCAGCCTCCACTTCCTCCTGCCAAGCGTCTTAGCAGCCTCTTGGTCCCCGAATCTCAGCCTTCGAAAGTGGCACCTCGACCTCGGCATCGCCGTCTCTGCGCAGTTCCGCTGCGCTAAGCGCAGCACGGCGGCATCGCCATCGGTGTAGACCTGGGTTCGGCCCAGTCGCAACAGAGGAAATCCTCCTGCTGAATGCACAGGGCGTTGACCATATTTTAGAGATCATTTTGCGTGAAAAGTATCGAAGATACGGGGGTGTAAGCCTCATTCAACCCCATTATCACCATGTGGTTATTTAACATGGCCATGGAAAATGGCTAATTTTGGATGATTTTCCCATTGAAACCTCCATTTATAGGGGATTCTCCATGGCTATGTTAAATATCCAGCGGGTATTATCCCACTAAATTTACCTATAAATGGGTAGGGTAAATGGTGAATGCCAAGGCACCACCCTCGCCCCCAGTGACACCAGCGCCAGGGTCACCAGCCCACAGCCACCACCTAGCTCCAACACCGCGGGCTGCGTGCGCCAGAACCTCCAGGTGGTGCCAGGAAATCTGGAAGGGTCCAACATGGCAACAAAATTAAGCCTTCTGAATCGCTTTTAGGATTACAAGGAGTTACTTAATATGCATTGACAGATGTAATGTCAAAAATTCAAGAATCAGGATTTAAGGCTGGTATCTGAGTCAAGAAACGGAGGCATTGAAGCGACATTAACGCAAAGTGAACGAACTGCCTGTTGGACTGAAGCAACAAAAAAAACGAGGGTGCAACTACCCAACCCCAGAATGTTTATATTATATATATATATATATAAATAGTGGAGACATATGGTTTGAACTGCCAAAATTGGGCGTACATGCAGAAGAAGACTAGCTGCTACTAGCTTAGAGACACTCCAATGACACTCCTTTCCGTGCATCATCATTCTCAACAAACATGTGGATTACTGCCGTTGTTGTCATCCAACCAATCAATGTTTAGAACCACCCTTAAAGCAACGTGGGAACAAGTGAGACTGAGATGTACAGTACAATTACAGGTCATCAAAGTTGTGATATGGGCGGTTTCTTAAGATGGGCGATCCCCAAATCCATAGGCTTCAGTGTGGTCGAATGACGTGGATGATTTGGGGTACCCCCCATTTTAGGAACCCTCCACATGACTATACAACAAGAAAAAACCATGATCAGCGAGCACAGGTTGCCCCCCGCACCTGGCTGGCACCACCGGCGCGGGCGGATGCAGCTGCCACCACGTCGACGTCGACGTCGACCGCGCGGGGCTCGCGGGGCTCGCGGGGCTCCTGTCTCGAGAGTCGCGCCAGAGGCCATAGCCCAGGTACTCGGCCAGCAGCAAGGCGCACCTCGAGTGGGGCGAGGCTCATGGAATTTCACCAGAAAACACGAGGAGGAGTTGTTTTTTTGTAGAAAATAATGTGTGGAAATTGACACTAAGCATAAGAAACCATATACCGGAAAGTTTGAAGCATGAGATTGCCTGGGTTGATTGTACAAAGGGACATGCTGAAGGAAACTCATGGAATCTTACCCTTCAAAATGCTGGTTGGTTCCCCAATGTTTGCCGTAAACATGTTCAGAATTCGACCCTCTATGGCAAACACATGGACTGGAACAGTAAGTATGCGAAGTGCAGGGACATGCAGGCTCCATGGGCTCAATGGTGCACCATGTCTGTCATTCTTTTGCACTCTGTTCAGGGATGTTCCTTGGGCATCCCTGCGAGTACAGTATGTACAATCTCAAAGAAACATGGGGAAAAAAACAATAGACTTGACTAGTAGAGCCTCAAAAGATTCGATGAACCTAGTGGGAAACACATCAAAACATATCAAGACGACTCCCTTGCGGCTCACTCTCGAGAAGCTATATACTTGGATGTGCACGCCAGTTGGCTCTGATTCTTAAAACCTATGCTATCCGCATCTCACTATACATCACTATACAACGTACATCCAAATAGATCCAAATAGGATAGAACCACAACAACCAGCCAGTGAATGAGTGGAATGTAGATCCAAGTGCCCTTTTCCACTCCAAGGTTGCCAAGGAAAGCACTCCCAGAGCACCAGCCCCGTGGCATCTGCTGCGCTGGTGCCATTGCTGCGCCGCCGGTGGATCCGAAAACGTCGGCCACACACGGTGACCGACTCGAGTTCGAGGTCCTGGGCAGATGGATTTCTGTGAATTTCTGGTTGCTTGAGCCACTCCCTGAATAAAGTGATTTGGTATCATCATCATCATCATCATCATCATCATCATCATCATCATCATCATCATCATCATCATCATCATCCCAAACTATCCCCAAGATGCTTTTAAAAAAAGAAAATGAGAAACAAAGACATTTCCAGACAAGCCAGATTTTGACTGATTTTGGAGCTTCCAAGGTCAGATGGGCCGGTGATTCCATGGTGGTTCCCACATCTTCTGCACATTGGGAGCCCAGGATGCACAGGTGTTTGGGTGCCAATGACCTGTTGTTTTTTGGCTTCAACCTCCTTGAAGATATGTTTTTTTGACAGTTCTTAACGGGAATTATATATATATATATATTACATGAAAATCTTATGTAAATATATTCTATCGTATCATATTGTAACACAACATGATACATATATTGAAATCACAGATAGGGACTAGGGATGAAAAATCGAAAAAGACTTGAAACTTCTTGAAACCATCAGCCAGATCATTTTCCTCCAGTCCATTGACCTGGCTATGTAATAATCCCTGTCAAAGAAATTTGTGAAGTGTGAAGCATCTAAAAGCACAAAAAGGTCAGGGATACTCCAGCCAGCGAGGCTGGATGGCACCCTGCCACGGTGCCTCTTCCGCAAGTTCCGGCGTGTCATGCGTCATGCGTCAGGAACATGGCGGAAGATATAGTGAGCTGTCAATGTTAGGGAGTGAAACAACAAGAGTGAGGGCAGAACAACAAGGTGCACAACACTGTATACAACAGTGGCGGTACCATCAACATAAATTAGTCGTTTGTTCATGTCATCAAGAAGCTCAACGAATCAATGGTGGAGAGGATAAAAGCGATTCAGGCAATGAGGGACAAAATTCCAATACAGTCATCAATTGCTTCATCAAAAGGCTCTTGCAAATGAGGCATCCTATAGGCCCAATCATTTGGGAGGAAACAGATTGAGCCAAGCTTTAGACGTCCCGAAGTTCAAGAGGAAATTCAAACTATAGGAACATCTCATCAGCCACAAGAAAATACGCCCACCAAAAGTCCAATCATTTCATGGAATTCTTCCAAGCTGAGCCAAAGCTGCGCGCACTTGCAACGACCGAAGCCTGCCAGTCTTTCATCAGTCTTTCACCAATCCAGCATCGCAACCATGTGATATGACACTTTCAACACAATCAACAAAGCATGAACACACCATGATCATGATAACTAGCAATTAACATGTTCATGAAGCAATGATTACCAATTGATATCCAATGATCTTATTAAATGATATCCAATGATCAGGATCATAAATGACATTATGATGCCATGGGTAGTGATTGCTTCATCAAAAATTAGGTGGGCAAACCCAAAACCATAAACGATCGCCAAGATCACCATTTTTGTGGGTGGTAGACACCATCCCCCAAAAGTTAGGTGTTTACTAAATATTCACACAATAATTCCACATTTACATTCCCAAATGCATTTCCACATATATTCCCATATATTTCCATCATATTTCCATCATAATCCCATAGTATTCCCATTGAATCACCATGAAATTGCCGTTTTCCCGCAGGATTTTCGCCAACCGGGTGATGCGCCGCGCCTAGCAGCCGCACATGACCTGGCGGAAAAATGTGGGAGGTTCAGCCCCGAAATTGACCAGTTCTTATGCCAATTTTCATGGGGAAAATATGGGGATTTTAGATGGTCTTAGACTCTTAGATCATCAAATTTGGGAGAACATGGGAGAAACCTACTTTCAAACCCAACTGTTTCGGAACCATGAGTTTAATCAAATGATAGGAAGGATGAGTCTATTATGTGTACATGAGTATCCCCTCACTCACTTTCCGTTCATCCACAAAACCAAACTAAAACCACAACCTCGGATCGAAGCCGCTTAGCCCGCACGATCATCACCATGGTGAATTGGTATACGCTAAAATTGACGAAGATCTCTTTAAAAAAACCCTAATGCCCAGAACTCCCCACAGCTATTCTGGAATCTACGCCGCCAGCAGCGGAATCATTTTTCCAAGGCCGTAGATCTTGGAGCCATTCCAGGTCTTCGGTCGCCTCTGGACGCTGAGGCGACTGGACACAGCCAACTAGAGCCAAGTCAAGTACAGATGCCCTCTGGCAATCTGACCTAGCTATGCAAATGGCCATGTTGAAGAGATAGAGGTACTAAACATCGTTTATAATTTATTATCATCTGCAAACCACCATCAGCCAGAAAATGACCAAATTTCATCAAATTTCTGGACACTTTTTTGGAGAAGTACCTGTCCAGAGGGGTCGTCCAAATGAGAGACGTACTCAAAGCTGCTGTCCGTGTACCTACCCATCGCTGGCATTCGGCCAATCCAGCTGCTGCTGAGTGGCACAATGTAGCGGTCTACGATCCTTAGCAAACATGCCCAACAGTCACAAACTGAAACAGCATGAAAAAAAGTTCACCATCCATAAAGTGCAGTTGGAGATGCAGTAGCTTCGATCTTGGCCAAGTTCCACTCAAGGCCCAAAATGAAAACTGCTAAAGGTCAAAATTCACGTCCATTAGGTCCAAGAAATGATACAGCATGTGTGATGGTAAAAGCATGTAAAAGAAATCTCAAATTTCAAATGCAAAAACACCTTTTTGGCAATCCAACATGTTAGAGTATATATATGCATCATTCCCGTGTATCAGAAAATGCCATATTGGGATGGGTCCAAAACTATTACCATAGGGGACTAGACATCCATTAACCAGCGGATTTTAGGGTAAAATGGTACCAGGCTTTCGACTCATAGCCATATTGCACCGAGGCTCTCCCATGGCTGCCAAAGCAGGGCAAAGCGCTTCACCGGAATGTGGTGCTTCTGCAACTGCAGCTTCAAGCGGTGACAACCTGAGCAAAAACCGGGCCATTTTTGTCCCTGAAAAAATGTTGCGAAGCGGGAGCAGATCTGGAGAACCAGATGTCAAATATGATATATGATACCAATATTTCTTTTGCTGAAAAATGAATCTTTACTGTTCTTTACTATGATATATGGTGTACCATGTGTATCCATTTCTCATCAAGTATCTTTCGGAAAGAGAGGGTCAGCTAATGATATCAATCGATGTTTAATCAATCGAGCAGCAGGAAAGCAAAAGGACATCTATGAGAACACCACGTCTTGAAAAGCTGCCGTTGACACCATCTTATTTCAATTTAATGGTGGTTTAGCGAGATATGTTGTGGGGATTTAATATGCCAACAGTATGCATTGGGTGTGTCCGAAAATGGGCATAGAACAACCCCTAAAACGCTGTGAAACGACCATTTAAGTCGGGAATCTGATGACAGTCCATCGGGGCACCCTAGCCCAGACAAACCCATGTGATGGTTGTCCTAGAATAGACCGGTTCGGTAGTTGATATCAACATTTGCATACATTTGCTGTATAATACAGACAAGGCAAGGCTAGATCCTGAAACAATACCGGGAGCAAGCCACCTTGTGATCATTTCAAACTGTAGCCGGGGGAGTTACAGAACCCAGTTTAAAAGGCCCTTGTTCTTTGCTGGTGGATGGGGACCACTGTTGTGGTACTTTGGTCGAACCACCACTAATTGTCCCAGGATTGTGAACTATCGAAGACCACGGCTTGAATCTGAATGATCTTTGGTCACCATACGAAAAAGTCAGATCTACCATGTGCCCCTGGTGGCTGCAGTTGAGTGGCAGTCATCAGACCTGCAAACAGTCGCAAGACCAGAAAGAACGCTTACATGATATTAGTCAAGAAAGTGCAAAAAAATGTATAAAACCACATTCCACTGCTGCCTTTTGCGGGCTCAGCCCTCGGTTTTCACTCAGCATCCCTTGCATCTTTTCCTGGTTCCTTCTATCGCCAGGTCAAGTCTTTCCAAGATGATTCCGTATGATGTACAGAAGGCCACCAGCGAAGAGCAGGGGGCAAGTGATGAAAATCAAACAGATACTGTACATCCTCTTTGTGCATGCTACCAGCTAATGAATGATATCCTTGAGAGTCATGATCCCTACTACTGCACACACGTTTCATCATGATTTCCAACGGTTTGCTGGTTTCTGTGTTCTTACCAATGCAAAAGGATAGGTCAGTTTGGGATCATCATCCCACATACCAAACCAATTGCATCTTAGAATTCACCAGCCGATATAGTTACATCATATTACATCTTATAAAGTGCTTGGAAACCATCAGCCAAATCAATCACATCTAGGACAATGAAATATAAGAAAATAAGTTTCTATTTAGAACTCAGAAACTCACTATATTTCACTCTTATACGTAACTGCATCTATCTCAAGTATAACTGGCTTATATCGCACCACTTCCTGTATAGGATGTGGCCACCTTTCTAAATCGCATCAGCACAGCCCCTGCCGCCTGATGCTCTCCCGTGGCGATATCCAACAATAGTCGCTGCCACCGTACTGCCGCCTCAGTGAGGACTCCTAGGTGCTTTCCATGGTAAAATCATGGCATCTAGCAACCCCCGAAAAGGTGGGGTGTTTTCGTCACTATTTCAAAGTAGGACTTTGATACTTTGTGTGTCTATCTTTTTTTGGTTGCTAAATTGATCATCATGCACAAGGATCCCAGAAAATCAGAACCTACTGCCCGCAATTGGAGTTTGGATCTGGATTTAAGTGATCGTAGATGTAAGGAACCCCGTGAACACCCCCCCAAATACAATCGAACCTCCAGGACCAGTGTTCTTTTCACGAAAATATCTCCTCAAACCTGTCTGACCTATCCTTCAAAGCTGGGCTCCGCTGGGTTTCCTCACGTGCTGAAGTAGACCTCTGCAAAATGTCGTGGGATAATCGCGAAGGTGTCCTGCGCGGAGCTCACCATCTTGGAAATCCCATGCGCGATATCTTAAGCCATGTCTTGGTGGCCTATGGCAGAAAATAAAATCCTGAAGCATCCTGAAACCAGGCATCAGCATGGTGCAAGCATTTTCGGAGCCAAGTCTTTGGGGAAGCTCCGAAAAAATTCGGGGGCAATGCAGAGCCTATGAAATCAGCTGATGAACTGATGAACCAGAAATTTACGAGGCAGAAATGGACAATAACTTATATGCAACAACCGAAGAAGTTGAACAAGATCCCCCTATGAGATGATATTATATATATATATATTGAACATGGGCGACTTCTACTGTCAAGATTTTTCCAAACACATTGTAATAGCCATACTGATGATACTCATGAAAACTCGAAGTCACAAACAATCCCAATCCTCCCAGCCAGACATATTCGACAAGCCCTTTTCCAGCCCTAGCTTTCTTGCCAGGCTGCATGAGCATCGGTCCAGCTTCCCATTGGCAAATGCAGTTTCTGAGGATCAAAGATGCGAATATCTCCAAGGGGCACACCTGGGCCAGGCCGAATGAGATGGCAGGTGGCAAAGACATTTATTTATATGTATTTCGGTAAATACACCAACAAATAGATAAACATCTCTCTCTCTCTCCCTCTGAGTCTCACATGTATGTTTGGAAATACAGGTTTGTGATATGCACATGATACTGGGTCGGGGTGTTAAGTCAGGCATACCCGTCTAAAGTCAAACATCCCCATGGGCACAGCTCAAACGCGTGAAGTCAGGCATCTCGCGAAAAGTCAACCAGAATATATCAAAACACCATGGGCACATGTTTCGCAGGGACCTTTTCGGAATGTGTTGAATTTACCGGAT
>BGPT01002936.1:50013-63103 GCA_003297045.1 Symbiodinium sp. clade C Y103
ACAGCAAACAGAATCATACACTGCACATGTGCTGGTTCTGACATGTTCTGAGTAGTGGCACTTTTCGAGGTGTTAACACATGACAATGAGTGCCAAATATGTCAAAGACTATAGGCACCTAAATCTTGAAATCAGATTTGCACATACCAACATCTTCCCAAATGATCCCAGATGCATTGGGCNAAGATGAAAGTCATCCAGGAAACATACAAAACACAACGGGCACATGATTTCCGGACGACTTTAGACAAGCCCGGACGACTTAACGCAATGACCCAGTAGTTGTTGATTTGGTTTGCATTGGCACCAGCGTGTTTGTCGCACAAGCCTTCGAAAGGGCCACTTGGTTCCTTTCTGCAATGTTTACAGGTGCCAGAGGCATCTCATTCCTGACAGAGCTCTGTGCAGCTTGGTATGTTCATCTATGGTAGGGACATGTTTCAGGTGCTGTGTTTTGGTGTGTTACAAAAGGAACCACAAAAAACCCTACTCATTCCGCATGTTTTGAAGCGGATTTACTCTCAGGATTTGTCTACATGTGGTTATTGTGGCACCATCTTTTTCTCCTTGTGGTTAGGGGCACAACCATTCATATGTTTTGGCCAAGTCGTGCTTGCATCATTGGTCTTGGTTCTCCTTTCCGGGATCATTCATATATAAATAGTATATATTATATAAACATTGGATTGTCTTACTTACTTAACTGTCAGTTGCCACAATGGTTTGCAGTTTTTCCTGCTACGCCCCCCGCCTTTGACTTCTGAGCTAAATTTCAAACCATACGCATCATAGCTGGTTTTCTTATCCCCCGCTATCTTTGGTGGTTAGAATATTCTAGATCCCTAGGTCGGTCATCCAGCAACGCGGTCTCCTAAAAGATAGAAGGGCCCTCCAAACTGGTGAGGGATCCATGTCTTCCATGTGTTCGGAAAGGCCTTGATTACAATAATTTACCGTTATCAATTTAAATCAACTTATCTTTATATCAATATATCATTAAATCAGATTAAATCAAACTATATACAGTAGACTATATCATTATCCACCATCTCATCGATTCCAACGACATGTCCTTGATTTGCCACCACAACATGATGCCAGGGATCTGAAGAGCATGTCGGGACGAAGTCGCAGCACCCAATCCACCGGCGCTTGCCGCGACTTCCTCAGCTCCATGGCTTGGCTGGAAAATCCACCATCTGGGGGTTTCCTAAAATGGGGTCGCCCAAAAATGGATGGTTTATAATGGAAAAGCCTATCAAAATGGATGATTTGGAGGTACCCCAATTTTAGGAAACCTCCAAATGGTGGGAAAGAGTGGGAAAATCATCGAAGTGAGGCATCTTCCAAGCCATGGAGCTGATGACCGGAGGGTATGGTTCAACCCCCGATATAGAAAAATCAAGTCTACTCTATTGAAACCCAATTTTTCTGTGATGGTCTGCAACTGTTCTATCTTAGTCCATCTTTCTGCGGGTTTGCTATACACCGATGCAGATCATCCCCTTGGAGGGGAGTGGATCTCCAGCCCAATGTTGAATGCTTTCCAGTGCCGATCGTATTTGTTTGTGGGATGGGTCAAGGCCTATGAGTTCCAATTCTTGCGGGTAATGCAGTAGACATACAGTTGTAAACATCTATAGTGTGAAAAGCCAGGGAAATTTGATCCATTGCCAGCTGCGGATAATTGCTAGAAAAGGTAGAGATGAGCCATACACCATAGCAACATTCGGATCTCAGTTGATCCACCCATCTACAGTACAAAATTCTAGAAACATGCCTGCCCTACGTTTGGGATATGTTTGAGGTAAATGTAGTGCATCGAAAATCTGTAGAAAGGGATTATCTTGACATTCGCAAGCCATTGGTTAAGCCCCGGTGTTCAGTTGCTTGCAAACCCCACTAATTAACAAGTTTTTCATCCACCTAAGCTCAAGTTAGACTAGCTATAAACCAACTTGGCCTTCTTTTGGGGGGCCCCACCTTTTTTCAAATCATTCATCGTTCACCACACCTTTCCTCGAGGATCTCAAAGATTTCCACCTGCTCCATGCAGAGTTCCAAACGTCGCCACTGGGCGTTGCAGGACATGGGATACTTCGCATGGCACAGCCTGTCTGGTGGATGTCCTGGTGCCGATGACCATCGGGATCGACCAGGTAACGACGGGAAACCTGTTTTTTGATAGTAGCAAATAGTAACTACCCAAACAGGGATGCTTTACGATGTGATGTTGTTCAATCGTCTTTTTCATGAGGACTTTGTTTTTCTATCTTTTTGGGGGTTGCTTGATGTTCTTAAAGATAACATTCTTGTGCCAAGTTTTCTGCTTCTCATCAGATTTCGAACGTGTCGGTCAAAATGTACCATACAGATGGTATGAGACAAACGCTGCCAAGTTGGCAACAGATTTGAACACATGGGTTATCCTATAGATTATCCAATGACATGTCAAATCAAGCGCAATGTTGAAAACCCATGCCCTAAGGCCCTAAGCCTTGCAACTGACTGTAGCTCCTTCCACATGGACAGGAAAGTTCAAGACCACATCCTTGGTGGAAACCGGGGATGCCAATGATTCCCTGATGAGATCATGGCACTTTGAAGCTGAGACAAATATGAGGGCATCTGGGAACCACAGCCACGGATACAACATAAAAATATAAATGTATATATGTATGTATAATACATCACATGTCTAGTAACCACCCCGCCAAAGAAAGTAAATTAGAAAATCATCAATCAAATTCGTTAGGATTTCCTTTTCTATATTTTTGTTCCTAAAACGGTGACGCAGCATCTGGACCGAGCCACTGGCGCGACAGTGTCTAGAGCTGATGCCACATCCTTCCAACTTCTCCTTGGCTGATCTCAGAGTCGAAGTTGAACTTCGACCCTCTGGTAATCACATGTAACCACATGCAACCACTCAAAATCATGGGTTTACCATGAAAAATAAGGATTAAATGGAAAATTGCCTAGTAACAAGTAATAAGTAATATATAAGCTTCTGGCAATCTAACATAGCTATGGAATGATGGTAAATGGTATGAAAATGGTTTAATTGGTAAACTATCCACAAAAGGGGCAATTTCACTGGCTTTCCATGGCTACATATTTCAGATGACCAGAGGGTACAATCCACGGCTGATCTAAAGTTCCCTGCCAATAAAATCATGACTTGTGTAGCGGGGAAAATTTGGGTAATTCGTGCATCAACTATGGTAGTGGTCCATTGCCCTATTTGTGCATCATCTGTGGGAAGACAATTTGTGTACTGGGTAGTTCTTGATCTATTTGTGCATCAACTGATGGCGGAAAACAAAGCTATTCACGTCTCACCTACCATTCACCAAAAGGGTGTCGTCAGCATCTTGGGGCCCGACGGATCTGTCAAACGAACTGGTTCCTCCAGATTGGATGGATTGATAGTAAAACATAGTAAGTCAAACCACCGCAACTATGTAAGACTATGTGCGATGTAACATGTAATATATCAAAATATGATTAAACATGATAAACTATGATAAATTTTGTTCACATATGTAATCATATATGTAAACACATGTAAGAATATAGAAACATGACCAGCCATGTGCAGGCATGCCAGCCATGTCTGGCAATTTTTACCCCCTTCTCTGGGCATATACTTATATACGGCGGCCAAGGACAAATAAAAAAGTCATTTGCCACGAAATTTTGGGCCACGAAATTTTGGTCGGATTATACTATTCTAGCTATACCATGCTATACCCCGATCCCATCATCTCCTTTTCGGATCATATTTCTTTCAGGTATTCCCAGCTCCATGGATCCAGATATATCGAGTCACTTAGTTATATCCCATGAAAACCCCAAACGCAACTCCAATGGCTAGTGATAATCCTCAATGAATCTTGGCACAATACATTGGTTAGTAAACTGGGGATTTGACATGATTTAACTACGGTACAGTATATGCTACAAACCATCATCTCCGAACTATTGTACCAGTACATGATAATGCGTTTATTATACTGATCATGATTCAACTACTGATGATTCTCAGAATCAGTAGTGAAAATCCCCAAACTCATCAATATTTTGACTAACCACGATTATTGAATAATCCCCAAATATACAAACGAATCATCAACAGCCAGGCTCGCAGCCAGGTCTCCACGGATTCTGCCGTTCCTCCTCCGGCGCCGACGCGCCAAACTCGCTGATCAGCACCGTGCGCAGGGCCGTGAAGCGTAGCGACTCGATGACCTCAGCGAAACCAGGTTGCCACCCAAAATTTGCTGCCGAAACCCATCGAAAATGTCTACGAATGGTGCTTTGAACCAAGAAAAATGGTGACTTGACCTACCCCAAAATTGGGATTGGACATACCAACAGTGGATGAACATCACGAATTTGTCAACGATGATGAAGATTCCACGACTTCAGTGAACGTTGTACCATCAATAAATTGGGATATCTCACCAACAGAAAATCGGGATGGAAAAACGTTGAATGGAGATATATGAACATGAATGCTAATGTTCCCAGAATTGGTTGGAAAATCTATGAAAATCTAATTGCACTTGAAACCCCATATTTGCTGGGAAAAAAGGTCTTTGTGTAGATTTTCCCACTGCAACCAGTCCCTAAACCCACGATCAATTAACCAGCAGTTTCCTATTCATAGAGAGGGTGCCAATCTTAATACGAATTGATTGCTGTTTTGCGGATACCCCCCTGTTTTTGAAGCAACCGAGTTTGTTTTTGGTCCTGGGTTGATCTGGCTGAGAAAATTTCCCTGGCCCTAGCAATTGAATCACCTCGAAATGTGTTTCAAACCGAATCAGGTGGTGATACTTGGAAATGGCTGCTTGGTTTCTTCCCCTGCTGAATGTGCACGCAAACTGCTCTAAAAAGGGCGAGGAGCTATGTCAATGTGCTACTATTCTGCTAGGGATCTTCTAGGCAGTCAGAATACCAACTACATGAAGACCAACAACTGTGCCAAAGCCGATTGGGATCATGACAAGCTCAAAACAGGGAGCATCTCTTGAAACCTGGCCAGTGCCACACAAAATCAGGGTCAGCTGGATTCAAGGCAACGTGCTAAAACCCGTAATTAGGCCATGCCTGATTAATTCCACAGGTGGTTTCTTTTTCTTCCCCATTTACCTGATATTATATACAAAATAAGTTCGACATCTAAAGCTTACGTTATCAACATGTATTTATATAACTGTATGGAGGATGATGATAAGCCATGCCACGTTTTTTCGCAGGTTCTGGTAGACCTCGCGCTCGCCGAAGCTACGCAAGTGGCCGGCGATGCATATGACACCACTGACCTTCGATGGGAGGTGATCATAGCAAGGAGATGCAAGGAGCACATCGGCGTGTTGCCAACTACTACAATCCCTCTTGTTGCCTACTCAAACCATCTCAAACCCCCTTCTCTCTCTACTTGTCATGCTACAATCCAGGCAGTCCAAGTGCACGGCGCCTCCTGCGAAGCATCCACCTTCATTTCCAGCTCCTGTCGCGCCAGGTCGTACAGCCTCTCCTGGCAGTTCCAGGCCATTGGGTTTCCTGGTTCCCATGTTGAAACACACGGGAACCCACCGGATTTGGATTTCTATCTCGTTTTTTGGAGGGATGTTCATGTTGAATGGTTGGCCTTCTATGCCCATGTTTCAGGTGGATCACTAAACTCCATCACCTCAACCGCCTCAAGGTGATAGGCCCGGGCACGGACCTTGTGCAAAGTGCCCTGCAGCAGCTGTGGGTCACCTGGTGGACGGCTCAGCGTCGCTGCTAGCGTCTCAGCATGTCGAAAGATCTCCTGGCAGCTGGGCATCAGCAAAGAAAAATACATATTGGAGTGCTATAGCATACGCTGCAATTCTGTAATTTCATTCTAGGGTTTGAGATGCAATCAACATATCTGTAGACACTGCGACCATGGATGTTTGTAGTCAGATATCAAGGTATGGTCACTGTCACTCTTGATAGCACTTCGTGGGGCAACTCTCATCCCTGCATTGGCATGGTCATGGGTTCACTATATTGGGTGCCATGTAGGTGACCAGTATATGCTAAATATAAACATACGCTGTCTAAAAATATGATATAGCTGATGTTCAATGGTTTACAGTTGCTAGGTTTCTTTGCCTCAGCTTCCAAAATGTTTCCAGGTACCACGGCTGACAGTTTGACACCACGAGTTCGTTCTGTCCTCGTGGTTCACGAAGTTGGGCCCGCCACGGCGGAGGTAGACCAAGAGAAGCGGAACCAGAAGCCACTGGACGGCAAAGTCTTTGCATTTGCCCCGTGGGATGCAGAGACCAAAGGTGACCTGAGGTCGGCCAGGTGGTTTTTCAATGGTTTTCACCGGCCAGGTGGTTGTTCAAAGGCCCTTTTGTGAGGGGAGCATTTACCATTGGAATGGCCACTCTTTCAGGGGCCCCTGGATCAATCTTGGTAAATGTCCCGTGCCATGGTGAACATGAAATGATGATGGAGATGTTTCCTGCTGTGCTTTGGTGATGTTGAAATGGAATATGTCTCTGCACTCTTGCATGCCAAGCATTGATTCTGCAATATGTTTCAGTATTGGATTCTCATTATATAAATTATCAATTATAGCCATGGTCAAAGACATGTTTGTCCCTGGAATTCTACAACAATCCCTAATAAACCAGTCATTATAACTCCATATTCTCACCAATAACAGTGGTATTTCTTAGCTGGGGTGGTGGTAAATCCATGTTAATGGTAGAATCCCACAATTATTGCTGGTCAAAGTCCACATGATTTGCCGTTCAAAGCCAGTCGTAACCAGTAATAATCCCTATGAATCACTATAAATCTCTGCAAAAACTCTGTAAATCCTTATTAAAGCCTATGAATCCCTATAAAAACCCTATAAATCCCCAAGAACTCTAATTGATAAGCATTAATAAACACTAATAAGCATTATGTTTCCACATTTCCTCCCCCTGTCCCACCTCCCGGCCACTCCAAGGCAGCCCGCCGTCGATGGGCCAGTGCCGCTCGAAGTCCTCCGCGTCACGCAGTCGGACTTCAACGTAGCGACCTTCGTAGAAGCCCGTGGTGCACCTGCTGCATCAGACCAAATATGATTAACTACCCTCCAGCACCTTTAACAGTTGCCAAAGTTTAAAATTTGGATCTTATAGAATTTCATGGGATTTCATGGGGGCTAGTGAGACTCAACAATGGGATTTAATGGGGTTTAATGGGATATAGCTAACCAACAATACGAGATATACCCCCAAAGAGATACCGAAAGGTGTTTCCAGGATTCTGGTGGTTCGGTGATGTTTCTCTTGTATTTTCCAGGTGTCCAAATTTTCTATCTTTTTGGGCCCATTGTAGTTTTTTGGTCCCATTTTTTCTTGGGAAAATTATCGAACCAATCTGTTTTATTTTTCCGGTCCATTGCCAGAGGGTCAACCGGAGTTATTCGAATCATTATAAATATATATCCCGCTCGTGAAGCATTTGCAAAACTTACATGTTGCGGACACCTTGGTCAGATTTCAACCTATCCAACACATTGATAGATCCACGCAATGGATGGGGTTTCAGAGTTTCAGGGAAAATCTACAGGAAACCCTGCTTTGACCTCCAAATAGAATGGGTTCCCGCTGATTTTACCTTCAGATTATTCTGGGAACCATGCAGTAGCTCCTACTGGATCCTAATGTCGTCCCAGACAAACACACAAAAACTGCATGCAAAATAAGACGTGTATGATTATGTAACGTATGATCGATTTTTAACCCACTGTTTAATGTGTTAAAACCTATCGTTACAATTCTTTAAAGATTGGCTGGTAGAATTATACATGTGTTCTTTCAAAATCTTTCAAACATGGGATGAGTTACTACTCAACATACCGATGTAACCTAGGAATGACCAATAGCTGTGGGGCCCAAAACTGTCTTAGTCTTTGCCCCATCCCCATATAATCTGCATCGCTCGTCATGGGTACCATTGGCTAGCCTTAGGCATCCTGAAAACCGGTGACATTACTAAATAGTTTCAGTATTCTGGGATGTGCCATCTCTCTCTCTCTCTCTTTCTCTTTCTTTCTCCCCCTCTCATTCTGACTCCCTCTCTTGCATATGTAATATATATATATATATATGCATATGTGACATGCAAATACATGAATATCTTACACATACACAGCTCCATAGATTTCTTCATTCCTACTAAAAAAAGGAAGTGTCCAATCCCTCGGATACCCCCATCTTCCATCAGGTCCCGCACCTGGTCATCTGTTCCAAAACATCGGCCCATGAAGCACCTGGCAGGTCGGTTTTTAAATAGCTACAAGGTGGTGCCTCATAGGTCAAGAACGGTTGACTAGAGTCTATCGTAAATAGATCTATAAACATCATTAAAGATCTACAGGTATCTATGGATATCAGATATCTATAAATATCCATGGCTAATGCAACATCAGCATTGAAATGATAGATTAATCGTCAGACTAAACTGGCCATGGTTTCCATTGCCATGATTGGTTCCTGGAGGTTATACGGATATACCTTTCTCTCAGTGGGACTAGTTTGTGCGGCTCAGATTTGATAGGTATCATTTCGAAAAGAAGGGTGAACAAATCCTGCGACGCCATTGGGTCAAACCTTGCCAAAAGTTTCAAAAAACATGTCCAAGTTGATTCAACATGATTCAACCAAAAAAATACTGATCACAATCTCCGTGGCAATCTCCGGGGGCCCCCATCGTGGTGCCAGCAGAAATGTGATCCGTCCCATGTAGGTGCCTGGATGTGCATCCACTCAGTATATAAAAAACAGGAGATTAGGAACTCTGGTTGGCAAGTTTCCCAACTCGGGTTTTTTCCAGTCTTAGCCAGGGTGAGAAAAAACGGGGCAAAAGAATATTTCAACCATGGCTCTCAATTGAATTAGTGGCTTCTTGTGGGAGGTTGGTCAAGGATTCAACCAATGTTGATACCACTAGTGCCGCACGAGGCGGTGGCAAAAGTTTCAAAAATAAGAAACATATAGGAGAGGTTAAGGTTGGTTTCTGTGAATGATGGATGGCAAAGCAAACCCAATGATGGACCGACAAGTGGTTGGAAGCAGCGCAATGTAGTTGTGATGTAGTTGCAGTCGCAGTTGTAGGTGTAGTTGTGGTGGTAGTTGTAATGGTAGTAGTTGTATTTGTAGTTGTAGTTGTAGTTTTTTAACGTAATTGTAATTGTATTGGTAGTTGTGGTTGTAGTCATAGCTGTAGTCGTAGCTGTAGAGGTAGTGGTAGTTGTAATGGTAGTTGTAATTGTAAAGAAAAATTGTGCTCGTACTTGTAGTTGTAGTGTAGTCACATCCAAAGTTTAAAAAGGTCCGAGGCCCTCAATTTTTAACACTTTTGACTTGGAAATGTGCTTCGCGCCACAACAGCGTACACTTTTTCGACATCGGATCGTCAAAAAAGTGCTCCACACCCATCAGTTCTTGACACTTTTGACTTGGAAACGTGCTTCGCACCACAACGGCGAACACTTTTTCGACATCCCACCTTCCAAAAGTGCTCCGAGACCGTCAGTTTTGAACAGTTTTGAGTTCCAAATGTGCTTAGCGTCACAGCGCCGTGCACTTTTTCGACGTCTCAACTTCCCAAGAGTGCTCCGAAACTGGCGCTTTTTAACACTCTTTACTTCCAAATATGTTTCACGCCACAACGGCGTGGACTTTTTCGACATCTCAGCGCCCAAAAGTGACCTGAAGCGTTTTGAGCATTTTTACTTCGAAATGTGCTTTGCGGCACAAAGGCGTGCACTTGTTCATCCTTCATCTCCCCAGATGCCTCCGCACCCGCCGCTTTAGCGAGCTTTCTTTTCGATCCTCCAGAGCCTCAAAACATTGGAAAAACACAGTGTTTCGCAACTTTTCTACCTTTTCGCGCACCTGCATCTCCTCTCTTCGGACTTTCTCCTGTCTGATCTTCTCTCTTCTGTCTTTCTCCTGTCTGCATCTTCTCTCTTCTGTGGCTCTTCCCATCTTGGCTTTGCCATCTGTCCATATTGTCGGAAGTTTGACTTCTTAACTTCCTTCGATAATCAGTATAGCGTCATACAGTTTATAAGCAGGACTACATCTCCGGTGCTCATGGTTGTAGTGATATGTACTATTTGGCGCATGTTCCCCAGCTAACCCCTTGCGGAAAATATAAAGTACCTTGCTGGCAATCTAGAATCTAGATTAAACTTAGTCGGTTTGATCATCTTTAGGCTCCGTTTATGATATCTGAGAGATGGAATTCAACAGGTTGATCACTACATTAACCGGCACCTTCTACAGCTCATTGACCAGCATATTGACCAACATCAACCCCTGTATCGGGGCTTATATGGTCTTTATGACCCTTCCGTTGAGGGGTCCAACATCACTTGTGGCTCAATTGGGCCATGGACTTATCTAACTGTTGATGGTAAGTGGGCTACATCCAAGTGAATAGTGATTTTAATGGCTTCTAACCCACTTATTCAGCAACCAGTTAAGCTATGGAAACTACCCTGATCCCATCGAATTATGATAGGTTAGTAGTTGTTCCTGCTATTCCTTAGTTCTCAAGGATGGTACCTTTTTTTGTGCCTCAAATTAAGGCAAGCCCCAGATACATACCGACTCATATTGTTGGTCGGGTACTGCAATTGGTTAGTTAGTTTCGGTTAGTTGGCTAGCTCGTTGGATGGTTAGTTACCTTGCTAGTTGGTCAGTTCGCGAATCAGTTGGTTCTTTAGTTACAGCCCATGTGACAGTCAAGTTATACCCCCATTACATCACAATTTGTTGTCACTTAAATCCTCATTTCTGCTGGTTAAATCCTCATTTCTGTTGGTGAAATCACCATTTTCTGTAAGTCAAATCACCACTTTCTGTTGGTTAAATCACCATTCTTGTTGATTAAGCCCCTATTTTTGTTTGTGTTGACTCAGCAGTTTCTGCTGGTTTAAACCTCTCATTTTTGATCCCACCGGCACCTGTTGCTGGTGGGAAGACCTGGCCACTGGCGCTGCAGGCACTGTCCTCCTCGGCACTCAGACCCTCGGGCGGTGGCCCGACGGCCCAGCGGCATTGCCTCCAGCAGCTATGATGGATAGGTATCTCTCCGATAAACCTACACATTCATTATACATATATTGCTATGTATTGTATGCGTGCTTTAAAGAAGGCATCTGATATATTGATTGAATACATATGCTATATTTGTTCACTATATGATACTATATGTAACACAATGGACAAATATGTCTCTGGTAAATCTACATATTTTTTAATACATATGCATATACATATGAGCTATGTAGTTGCATATGTATATATATATATATATAGATACATATATATTGTGTGTGTCTGTAAGTTGCTGTGAAGACATGTGTCTGTGCGTAATTGCATGCCTGCCATTTAACTGAGCTCTCTGGAGATAACTGGAGCCGCACCTGGCCCACCAGCCGAAGCAGTTGGCATCCGCTGCGGAAATCCCAACCTGGATGGGTGACTTTGGGGTTCAACTTGGAGGTTTCCTAAAATCGGGGTACCCCAAAAATGGATGGTTTATATGGTTTATAATGGAAAATCCGATCTAGAAATGGATGATTTGGGGGTACCCCTATTTTAGGAAACCACTAAATATGATTCAATCTCAATTTGTTCGGAAAGAATGGAATTCGCATTTCTGTTGCTCCAATCCTGTTTTCCTCGGACGCTGCTAGGTGGCGATCCCCGCAGTGGCACATCTCCACAAAACCGCAGCCAAAGCGAGCGCTGCCCAACCCATGGGCCACGGCTGCCATGGCACTGGGTCGCTGTGGAATCACGAATTCTTGCCATGGAAGCGCAGCTTGGGACAAAAGCATTGCAAATGTTGATATATTATTGGGATATGATTGACCTGTTATTATAATGTTAATGGGATACCAATGTGAATACCCCAATTCATTGCAAAGACATGATATATAATGGTGATATCTTGCAGTTGTTCCGCTAGGTTTTGCTTTTTCTGATGTTTGCTGTTCCTGTTCCCGCTTGCTGCCGCGCTGTCACCGGTGGGGTAGCTTCCCAAAATTGACACTTCCAAATTTGTCTCCAAGTATAGGTCCAGAAAATGTTCTTCCCAACCTATGTTCGCAAGGTTCATAATGGTCCACGTTTGCAACATGTGGATATTACTAAGTTGTCCGGCTTTGCAGGACAGGAATCACAGACGAGGCGAAGGAGCAGAAGTCCAACCCTCAGGCCACTTGGTTTTGTCCATGAAGGGTGGACTCCAAGACTGCAATTCTAAAAACGAAAAATGATGATCATATGACGATCCACCCTGAGATTTGGGGGTGCTCCAGCTTTGTGATAAATACATTTAAAAATACTTGAGGAGAAAAAAGAAAACGGCATTCCTGTGATCACAACGCAGCTTTTCGCCCTTCAACAGCAACCAATGCTCTTCTGCTTGCGACGCGAGGGTCCTTTTCCTGGGCAAAGTTGTGACCAACATAGCGGTGTTGAAAGCCATGGGTTGCATGGCCCATAGCTTGAAATCACCCACTCAACAGCTGCATGGGGCGGAGTTGTGCGAAAGAGCAGCAGAAACAAACAAGACACATCACAGCAGCTCCCCCATTCCCATCCATTATCCAATGCAGGCATATGCAACACACAAATTCTTAGAACACCGCCACAGGTGCAAACCATCTTACACCCAGTATGTCACATACCCTCACTTTACCCCCACTTTAACCCCATCAAATCACAAATCCGCGCGCACCGAAGGTGCCGAGGCGTTTTTTGTTGGCACGCATGATCCGTAAGCAATTGCAATAGCTATTAAGCTTTTGCTTGGGGGGGGGGGGCCATTTTTGCTCTAGAATCGTGGTTTTTTCCACGTTTTTGAGAAGGTCGTGAAATTGGCTCAGTTGCCGAACTTGGGCTCAACATGGCCNGCCCAACATGGCCCAAGATGCTTCAACATAGGCCCAACATGGGCCCAACATGGGCCCAACATAGGCCCAACATGGCCCAACATGCCTCAACATAGGCCCAACATGGGCCAA
>BGPT01002937.1:3477-55475 GCA_003297045.1 Symbiodinium sp. clade C Y103
GACCGTTAATGCGGTTTGAATTGCTGAAAATTTAATATACAATGGGCTTTTGAATGATACACTGAAAATACAATAATAATATTTCTTTTAGAGAAAAAAGACTTAAAGAGATATTAGTATTAATAAGTAGAGAGAAATGAGCCTATTTAATTATGAGGGATGTAAGAAGTGTAGTAGTAGCAAAAATGATGGCAAATTAATATTACATCATTTATTTCCAGCAAATGTATGTAATAAGATTTTTGAATATGATGAATGTTCAAAATGTAAGTGGATGAGAGAAAATGAAAATATTTTTTTTCAAAAATATGAGGCTATGTTGAAAAGAAATGAAATCATAGTGGGAGTGCCCAGACTACAAAATCTCACAGATGCTGAAAGACAAATTTTCTTTTTGAAACAATATAAAAAAACACCGATTACATTTACAAGATTTAAAGAGGTAGATGAAAAGGAAATGAAACAGGAAATAGATAAAATGTTTGATGTCCATAAATGTAAGAAAGAATTTGCTGATNTGAAAAGGAAATGAAACAGGAAATAGATAAAATGTTTGATGTCCATAAATGTAAGAAAGAATTTGCTGATGCTAATTTGAGAATGATGAGACAGGCAATCAAATCATATATGAAGAAAAATATTAATCTTGTCTGTCAGGTGATTATAAGATGTCATAATGCTAAACAATTGAAAGACTATATAAATTATCACTNTATATGAAGAAAAATATTAATCTTGTCTGTCAGGTGATTATAAGATGTCATAATGCTAAACAATTGAAAGACTATATAAATTATCACTGTAGAACTGAATATAGGAATGAAGGGAGAACACACTATAAGTTTAGAAATCAGTATTTTTTGATAGGGGAGATGGTTGAGAATTTTGTGCTTGAATATGTTGAACAACTCATAGGTGATGATTTAGTATATTGCGACAAAGATGGTTTGAATGAATGGTCTGTTGAGGCAATGATGGTGATGATGTTTCCATAATCATAAATCTAATATTGAAAATATTAGATTTTATGTTTTTTTCTTCTCAATTATTTTTATGCATTGGCTTTACCATTGCTGGGATGTGGGTTTATGGATAAACTCTTTGAGTTTATCCTAAACTCCATTCAAAGGTATTGGCGATACAATGGGCTTTTGAATGATACACTGAAAATACAATAATAATATTTTATACAATGATAATAATAATAATAATAATTTTTTATATAATATTTTATACAATGATAATAATAATAATAATAATTTTTTATACAATATTTTTTTAAATGATACACTGGAAATACAATAATAATATTTCTTTTAGACGAAAAAGGCTTAGAGAGATATTAGTATTAAAAATAGGAAGAAATGAGTAGCCAGAACAGAGATACTATTAATAATTATATTAATAAAAAATGCTATGACTGTTGCCATTTCAAAAAAGAAAATATGGAATTGTATAAATTAAATTTACCAAATGGAGTAGTGAATAATATTATTAAATACAATTATGATGAGGAAGAGTGTAAGCACTGTTTTATTTGGAGATGTAATCAATCAATGTTATACTGTTTATGTAAAATAAATATGAGACATAAAAGAAATGTTGAAGAAGATGTATTGGCATTTATTACTGTTTATGATAAGGATTTACCACCCTTAAAAGATGTCAAACAAGTAATGAGAATAAGTGAAAAGAAATATGAAGTGTTGGAAACAATATTATGGAAACTTGCTTATGAGAAAGTTGAAGATGTCAAAGAACATATTAAGCTGTATATTGAAAGTAAAAAATTAAATGTTAAAAATACAATAAGGGATTTGAATATTTTTATTAAAATGACTTATGAATACAACAAAGAGAAAAATAGACTTCACCAATTAAACTATTATCCTGAAATAAAATTAAATTAAATTAAAATCATATAAGTCTAATAATAATATTATTAGTCTTATGTTGTTTCAGTTTTTGGTATTATTATTTTTATTATCCTTTGTATTGATTAGGTTGTTTTGGTTTTCTTTTGTTTTGTTTTGTTGTTANTATTAGTCTTATGTTGTTTCAGTTTTTGGTATTATTATTTTTATTATCCTTTGTATTGATTAGGTTGTTTTGGTTTTCTTTTGTTTTGTTTTGTTGTTATGATTTTTATTATTGGTTTTATTATTATTCTATGAGGGGGTGGTTTGGTGGTTCAGGATNTTGAATTCAAAATCCGAAGCGTATGGGGACATCATTTCTGATTTGTGGCAGGAACAAAAACTACAGTGGTTTATACACATCATAGCCAGTTTTCCAAAAACTCTTGCCTTTATCCTCGACTGACCCATTGTCATGCGTTGCTACAAGATTGGCACCATNAAGATTGGCACCATGCAGAGTGAGCAATACCAAAAATAAAGGTGCCATGTTGAGCATGATAACGAATATGTGTTGGCATACAAGCAAGCTGAGAACATCGGATGATGGGAATCATGATGATTTGAGATTGCAAAAACATGGAAAATCAAAAACCTCGTGTTTTCTGGGAAAACATGATGTTTTTCCAGGTGCCTGCGATTTCAAAGGTTCTGGAAGCCCATGGTATATATACATAATTATATGTTATACATATATATACATAATTATATGTTTTATGTATACATATCATAATATATTATATATACATATAATTATATATATACATCATTATATATATACATAATTATACATACATATAAAGATATACATAATTGTGTAAACATACAATTATATTCCTGTAATTGTATATACATATAGCTTTTTACGGATATGATAATATGCGTATACATATATACATAGTTACACATACATTCTATAGTCGAGATATAATATAGGGGATATAGTGTGTATATAATATATGTATATATCTTTTAAATATTGAATATATATATATATACACACATGTATGGTGATTTCATCATGACTATGATAATAAATGATGATGTCTAATATTTTATTTTGTAGTCATCCTGGAATAGATGGACGATTGCATTTTCATGGAATCGTCAGACAAATGGGAACATGTTTGGAAATTCCAAATTCTACCTACTTCTGGGCAATTATATTTATAAATATATATATATATATTGTCCTCTATACACAGTGATTAAATGATGATGATTAGCACCTGGCAAAGAACCACAGTGAGTTCACCTGTTTCTCTGGGATCACCATTTTTTTTTCCTGCAAGGTGAGAGCGCCCACTTATAAGTTGGTTTCTAAACCCATTAACTATAGCTACACTTTCCATAAACCCCTTTTGAATCGGGTTCTAAGTCAATTTGGCTATCTAGGGGGCATCACTTTGTATTAACTGGGGAGCCAGTTGGAGCTCCGAATAGAGTTCCCTACCGTGCCAACCATTTGATACTTGCATGTTTTTATTTTTCAAACTTGAGCTTTTGTGGGGGGTGAACAATTCTGAGGCACAAGGATTGTGGAATTGTGGAAAAAGTTATCAAGGTGTCCAATCCGCAGACGTTGGTCAAAAGAATTTATGTATGCAACAAGTCAAAGCTAGACATAAGATTGGGCTGGGTTCCTTTTGCGAGGATGTGCCAAAGCGCATGAACAGGGGTTGCAAGCAGATAATGACATACTGAACCGCAGAACCCCAAGGTTGAATGACCATTGCACAAATGTGTTGGGATACTGCAAGTGTCCTCATATGTTCCTTCGGAGCAGTGGATGTTGACGGGATGTCTTCGATGTTCCATGTTGCAAATTGATATACCTATATATATATATATATCATGCTGGGTAATTTTAAATGGAACTGTGGGGTAAATTGACATAAAGTAACCCCAAACCGATTCAGGAAAGGTTTGATTTCTGATGTATTTAAACATGTTCACCCCTTTTGATAAGGTTCTGCAATTTCTTGGGAGAATGTGTGATATAAAGAAACACTCAATGGATGGTGGGGTCCATTGCTTGTGCGACAAGGTGAATGATCACAAGGTGGGTACTGGGACCTCCGGGCCTTGGGGGTGTGTATGGTAATAAGCTGTGAAATTAGTGGCGGAAATCATCGAAAAAACACATGTAGCAACGGAAAATCCCCAAACTGAATGGATGTTGAAATAGGAACATCATTTATGTGGATTTTCAATTGCCACGTTTGAATACATTTGATGACACCGGAGGGTATAGCGGTCTAACAGTTCTGCCTGGCCCCAACCATTTGAGTAGTGAACCCATGCTTCAGTCCCTGCTACCACCGTATACAGTCTCTCTGGGAAGTCCTGAAAATGGCCCATGTTCACATATAAACAGAGTGGAAAATCTAAAGCTTAGATTCATGATATAGGAATTGCCAGAATGGCCAGATTTCCTGTCACCTTTGCAGAATCGCTTGAAGTGAAGAAATCTCATGAAATAAGTTCAGAAAACAGCATCGTTAGGTTGTGGTAAGGTCATGGTTTCCAGTGATGTTTCATCAAATTTCCTTGAAACCAGTTGCCACCGACCCTACTTGGGGGCGCAGTTACACCATGTTTTTTTCTACCACAACTGGACCCCCATACTAGACTAAGATTGTGTACGTATATCTCATGATATAATTATGTGATGAAATTATGTATATATATATATATATGATATGTAAGAATATATACATACCATTGTATCCCCCTATACCCCATGATTTTTCATCATCTTCCCATCATGATATATACATGTAAATATATATATATATATCATATATATACACATGAACTCCGTGGCCAGAAGAACCAGAAGCGCTTACTGGAAAAGATGGGCGGCGTGGATCTCCTTGTCGCGCATCTCAACCCTGCCACTGGGCGGCATGCGGAGAGAACGGGGTGCCACTCATGCGGGGAAACTGAGGTGAACAAAAATGAGCAAATCAGTTGATCAGTTGATCAGTCCGTGGGACAAAAAGGGGCCTTAATCAACAAGACTGGGAGATCATGGGAATATCATGGGAAAAGTACCAACAATCTTCTTCAAAGTGAACCTTCCAACCAATTCGAGGTCACTTAAGGCCTTTGACAGGGTCACTTAACCGCCTCAAAAGGGTCACTTTGAAGAATCAGTTGGTTGGTGTTTGTTAAAACATGTTTGTTTTCGCCATCCTATCCGGATGATGACACCCAATGACGAGCATATTTTTCCAGATCGGTTGAAAACACCAGTCAGACGTCTATTACATGTATATTATAATGTTTATACATATATCTATAGATTAAGACGGGCGTTTCGGGCCTGTGAAGAAGTCTTCTGATTTTATGTTGAAAATCAAGGCAAAACATAAAAACCCTTAAAAAACAGTGATTTTTGAAGTTTCAGTAAAAGCGCAAAACCTGCAAAAACAGTGTTTTTGAGACTTTTTTGAGTTTTAATGAAAACGCAAAACATACAGTTTTTGCAGTTTTTGCGTTTTTAGTGAAACTAAGAAACCCCTAAAAAATCAACTTTTTGTGTTTGTGAAACTGAAAGACGTACCAACTGAAGCTCAAAATGAAAGAATCAGAAATCATACCAGCGTTAACCCCCAACAGATGTAGGAGATCTCAAGTATATAAACATTTTATTTTCCCGGCTAAAGGGTATCATTTCGGCATGGGTGGGAGACAAGAGTGGGAGACAAGTGTAAACTCATGCGGCCCAGGGCACCCAGTGTGGGAGACAAGTGGGAGACGAGTGTAAATGGGAGACAAGAGCGGGAGACAAGTGTGGGAGACAAGCGGGAAACAAGTGTAAAAACATGTGGCTCAAAGCACCCAGAGTGGAAAACAAGTGTGAGAGACAAGTGTGGGAGACAAGTGTGGGAGACAAGTGGGAAACAAGTGTAAACTCGCGTGGCCCAGAGCACCCAGAGTGGAAGACAAGAGNACAAGTGTGAGAGACAAGTGTGGGAGACAAGTGTGGGAGACAAGTGGGAAACAAGTGTAAACTCGCGTGGCCCAGAGCACCCAGAGTGGAAGACAAGAGTGGGAGACAAGTGGGAGACAAGTGTAAAATCATGCGGACCAGAGCACTCAGAGTGAGAGACAAGTGTGGGAGACAAGTGGGAGACAAGTGTAAAATCATGCGGCCCAGAGCACCCAAACAAAGACCAGTGGGAGACATGTCTAAAATTATGCGAACCAGGGCACCTAGAGTGGGAGACAAGTGTGGGAGACAAGTGTGATAGCATGCGGCGCAGAGCAGCTTGAGTGGGAGACAAGAGTGAGAGACAAGTGGGCGACAAGTGTAAAATCATGCGGCCCAAAGCACCCAGAGGGAAACAAGTGTAACATCATGCGGGCCAGGGCACCCAGAGTGGGAGACAAGAGTGGGAGACAAGTGTGGGAGACAAGTGTAAAGTCATGCGGCGCAGAGCACCCAGAGTGGGGGACAAGTGGGAGACAAGTGGGAGACAAGAGTGGGCTTTAAGAGTGGGAGACAAGTGTAAAGTCATGCGGCCCAAAGCACCCATAGTGGGAGACAATAGTGGGAGACAAGAGTGGGAGACAAGAGTGGGAGACAAATGTAAAGGCATGCGGCCAAGAGTGTGCAAAATGACGCTGCCCAGAGCGCCCAGAGTGGGAGACAAGAGTGGGAGACAAGAGTGGGAGACAAGAGTGGGAGACAAGTGTGGGAGACAAGTGTGGGAGACAGGTGTGGGAGACAAGTGGGAGNAAGAGTGGGAGACAAGAGTGGGAGACAAGAGTGGGAGACAAGTGTGGGAGACAAGTGTGGGAGACAGGTGTGGGAGACAAGTGGGAGACAAGTGTAGACTCGTGCGGCCCAGATCGCCTAGAGTGGAAGACAAGAGTGGGAGACAAGTGTAGAATCACGCGGGCCAGAACACTCAGAGTGAGAAACAAGTGTGGGAGACAAATGGGAAACCGGGTGTAAATTCATGCGGCCCAGAGCACCCAGACTGGGAGACAAGTGTGGGAGACAAGTGGGAAACAAGGCGTGAACTCATGCGGCCCAGAGCACCTAGAGTGTGAGACAAGAGTTGCCTCAGCACTTCCAAGCTCAAGCTGTCGTCTATCTGCCGCAACCTTGGCGGGTACCNAACTCATGCGGCCCAGAGCACCTAGAGTGTGAGACAAGAGTTGCCTCAGCACTTCCAAGCTCAAGCTGTCGTCTATCTGCCGCAACCTTGGCGGGTACCTGTCTCGTCCTCGATGCCAAGAGCCGGGCGCAGGGACTATGAGCTGCTCCCAGCTCCAGTGCTGATGCGGGACCAGCGCCGTTCAAGCTTTGGGCCGCGAGTGGCTTTGATGGTGGCTGTGATCGCTCTTGCATCTTTCCCGGCCACCTTCGCCATGAAGGCTTACTTCTCGGATCCGCATGCCCGGGCCCAAAAGCTGCNTGGCTTTGATGGTGGCTGTGATCGCTCTTGCATCTTTCCCGGCCACCTTCGCCATGAAGGCTTACTTCTCGGATCCGCATGCCCGGGCCCAAAAGCTGCAGCGAGACGAAGCCGTACGGCCTGAGGGCGGGGGTTGGTGATGCAGACCTTGCGGTGCAAAGTCTGATACCCACGGCAGTGAACCTTCAGGCCGCAATGATACACTTCGGGGTGGAAGCCATGAAGTCAAGTTTGCTGATGCAGTTGCGCACCCAGAGTCCCGCCCACATGCAGGTGATGGTGCTGCAGAGGTTGCTGGTGCAGTCATGTNAAGTTTGCTGATGCAGTTGCGCACCCAGAGTCCCGCCCACATGCAGGTGATGGTGCTGCAGAGGTTGCTGGTGCAGTCATGTCCAATGATACCATAGACTGTGCAGGGATCAATCACAATGACACCCAGAAACTCCGAAGGTGCTGCCGCATTGGGAGGAAAGGCTGCGACCAGTTCAGCACAGCTACGAGCACAGCGAAACCAAGCCCAGATGAGGCAGAGGGGCCCAGGCTGGGCCCAGGGCGGGGAAAAAGCCAGAGGCTGCAGAGCGGACCGAAGTGATGAAGCCACAAGAGACAAAAATGCGAAGGAAGAGGGCGCAGGCAACCAAANGGGCCCAGGGCGGGGAAAAAGCCAGAGGCTGCAGAGCGGACCGAAGTGATGAAGCCACAAGAGACAAAAATGCGAAGGAAGAGGGCGCAGGCAACCAAAAGAACGCAGACCCAACCGCACCCGAGGAAAAAGAGAGGTGAGAAGAGAACATTTGGCATAGCGCCCATAGTGCCCATAGTGCCCGCTGCCAATCTTGACAGACCGTAGTTTTTGNCCGCACCCGAGGAAAAAGAGAGGTGAGAAGAGAACATTTGGCATAGCGCCCATAGTGCCCATAGTGCCCGCTGCCAATCTTGACAGACCGTAGTTTTTGCAATTTCCACCGTTTTTCAACCGTTTGGCATAGCGCCCATAGTGCCTGCTGCCAATTTTGAAAACATTGATTTTTGCAATTTCCTCCATTTTTCAACCATTTGGCATAGCACCCATAGCGCCAATAGTGCCATAGTGCCCGCTGCCAATTTTGAAAGCTGTGGTTTTTGCAATTTGTTCGTTTTTCAACCATTCGGCATAGCGCCCATAGTGCCCATAGTGCCCGCTGCCAATTTTGAAAAACCATAGTTTGTGCAATTTCCAGCGTTTTTCAACCATTTGGCATAGCGCCCATAGCGCCCATAGTGCCCATAGTGCCCGCTGCCAATTTTGAAAGACCGTGGTTTTTGCAATTTCCAGCGTTTTTCAACCATTTGGCATAGCGCCCATAGTGCCCATAGTGCCCACTGTCAATTTTGAAAAACCGTGATTTTTGCATTGCCAATTTTTTAAAAATGTTGTTTTTGCAATTTCCATCGTTTTTCAACCGTTTGGCATAGCGCCCTTGTTTTTCAACTGTTTGGCATAGCGCCCATAGCCACTTTTGAAAAACCGTGGTTTTTGCAATTTCCACCGTTTTTCAACCATTTGGTATAGCGCCCATAGCGCCCATAGCGCCCATAGTGCCCATATAGTGCCCGTTGTCAATTTTGAAAAACATTGTTTTTATTTTTTTGCTATTCCCACCGTTTTTCAACCATTTGGCATAGCGCCAATTTTGAAAAACCGTAGTTTTTGCAATTTCCATGATTTTTCAACCGTTTGGCATAGCGCCCATAGCGCCCATAGTGCCCATAGTGCCCGCTGCCAATTCCAGCGTTTTTCAACCATTTGGCATAGCGCCCATAGCGCACATAGTGCCCACAGTACCCGCTGCCAATTTTGAAAAACCGTAGTTTTTGCAATTTCCAGCGTTTTTCAACCGTTTGGCATAGCGCCCATAGTGCCCATAGTGCCCATAGTGCCCGCTGCCAATTTTGAAAAATAGTATTTTTTTTGTGGAATTTCCATCGTTTTTCAACCGTTTGGCATAGCGCCCATAGCGCCCATAGTGCCCATAGTGCCCGCTGCCAATTTTTTCAAAAACCGTGGTTTTTGCAATTTCCAGCGTTTTTCAACCATTCGGCATAGCGCCGATAGCGCCCATAGTGCCCAGAGTGCCCGCTGCCAATTTTGAAAAACCGTGGTTTTTGCAATCTCCACCGTTTTTCAACCATTTGACATAGCGCCCATAGCGCCCATAGTGCCCATAGTGCCCGCTGCCAATTTTGAAAAACCGTGGTTTTTGCAATTTCCATCGTTTTTCAACCGTTTGGCATAGCGCCCATAGCGCCCATAGTGCCCATAGTGCCCGCTGCCAATTTTGAAAAACCGTGGTTTTTCCAATTTCCAGCGTTTTTCAACCATTTGGCATAGCGCCCATAGTGCCCATAGTGCCCGCTGCCAATTTTGAAAAAGCGTGGTTTTTGCAATTTCCAACGTTTTTCAACCATTTGGCATAGCGCCCACAGCGCCCATAGCGCCCATAGTGCCCAGAGTGCCCGCTGCCAATTTTGAAAAACCGTGGTTTTTGCAATTTCCATCGTTTTTCAACCGTTTGGCATAGCGCCCATAGCGCCCATAGTGCCCATAGTGNGCCCGCTGCCAATTTTGAAAAACCGTGGTTTTTGCAATTTCCATCGTTTTTCAACCGTTTGGCATAGCGCCCATAGCGCCCATAGTGCCCATAGTGCCCAGAGTGCCCGCTGCCAATTTTGAAAAACCGTGGTTTTTGCAATTTCCAGCGTTTTTCAACCATTTGGCATAGCGCCCATAGCGCCCATAGTGCCCATAGTACCCGCTGCCAATTTTGAAAAACCGTAGTTTTTGCAATTTCCAGCTTTTTTTAACCGTTTGGCATAGCGTCCATAGGGCGCATAGTGCCCATAGTGCCCGCTGCCAATTTTGAAAAACCGTGGTTTTTGCAATCTCCACCGTTTTTCAACCATTTGGCATAGCGCCCATAGTGCACATAGTGCCCATCCGTGGTTTTTGCAATTTCCAGCGTTTTTCAACCATTTGGCATAGCGCCCATAGTGCCCATAGTGCCCATAGTGCCCGCTGCCAATTTTGAAAAACCGTGGTTTTTGCAATTTCGATCGTTTTTCAACCGTTTGGCATAGCGCCCATGGCGCCCATAGTGCCCATAGTGCCCGCTGCCAATTTTGAAAAACCGTGGTTTTTGCAATTTCCAGCGTTTTTCAACCATTGCGCATAGCGCCCATAGCGCCCATAGNATAGTGCCCATAGTGCCCGCTGCCAATTTTGAAAAACCGTGGTTTTTGCAATTTCCAGCGTTTTTCAACCATTGCGCATAGCGCCCATAGCGCCCATAGTGCCCATAGTGCCCGCTGCCAATTTTGAAAAACCGTGGTTTTTACAATTTCCAGCGTTTTTCAACCGTTTGGCATAGCGCCCATAGCGCCCATAGTGCCCATAGTGCCCGCTGCCAGTTTTGAAAAACCGTAGTTTTTGCAATTTCCATCGTTTTTCAACTGTTTGGCATAGCGCCCATAGTGCCCATAGTGCCCGCTGCCAATTTTGAAAAACCGTGGTTTTTTGCAATTTCCAGCGTTTTTCAACCGTTTGGCATAGCGCCCATAGCGCCCATAGTGCCCACAGTGCCCGCTGCCAATTTTGAAAAACCGTAGTTTTTGCAATTTCCATCGTTTTTCAACCGTTTGGCATAGCGCCCATAGCGCCCATAGTGCCCAGAGTGCCCGCTGCCAATTTTGAAAAACCGTGGTTTTTGCAATTTCCAGCGTTTTTCAACCGTTTGGCATAGCGCCCATAGCGCCCATAGTGCCCATAGTGCCCGCTGCCAATTTTGAAAANAACCGTGGTTTTTGCAATTTCCAGCGTTTTTCAACCGTTTGGCATAGCGCCCATAGCGCCCATAGTGCCCATAGTGCCCGCTGCCAATTTTGAAAAATAGTATTTTTTGGAATTTCCATCGTTTTTCAACCGTTTGGCATAGCGCCCATAGCGCCCATAGCGCCCATAGTGCCCGCTGCCAATTTTGAAAAACCGTGGTTTTTGCAATTTCCATCGTTTTTCAACCATTTGGCATAGCGCCCATAGCGCCCATAGTGTCCATAGTGCCCGCTGCCAATTTTGAAAAACCGTGGTTTTTGCAATTTCCAGCGTTTTTCAACCNNNNCCGTGGTTTTTGCAATTTCCACCGTTTTTCAACCATTTGACATAGCGCCCATAGCGCCCATAGTGCCCATAGTGCCCGCTGCCAATTTTGAAAAACCGTGGTTTTTGCAATTTCCAGCGTTTTTCAATCATTTGGCATAGCGCCCATAGCGCCCATAATGCCCATTAGTGCCCGCTGCCAATTTTGAAAAACCGTGGTTTTTGCAATTTCCAGCGTTTTTCAACCGTTTGGCATAGCGCCCATAGCGCCCATAGTGCCCACAGTGCCCGCTGCCAATTTTGAAAAACCGTAGTTTTTGCAATTTCCATCGTTTTTCAACCGTTTGGCATAGCGCCCATAGCGCCCATAGCGCCCATAGTGCCCATAGTGCCCGCTGCCAATTTTAAAAAACCGTGGCTTTTGCAATTTCTAGCGTTTTTCAACCTTTTGGCATAGCGCCCATAGCGCCCATAGTGTCCATAGTGCCCGCTGCCAATTTTGAAAAACCGTGGTTTTTGCAATTTCCAGCGTTTTTCAACCATTTGGCATAGGCCCATAGCGCCCATAGTGCCCATAGTGCCCGCTGCCAATTTTTTCAAAAACCGTGGTTTTTGCAATTTCCAGCGTTTTTCAACCGTTTGGCATAGCGCCCATAGCGCCCATAGTGCCCATAGTGCCCGCTGCCAATTTTGAAAANAACCGTGGTTTTTGCAATTTCCAGCGTTTTTCAACCGTTTGGCATAGCGCCCATAGCGCCCATAGTGCCCATAGTGCCCGCTGCCAATTTTGAAAAATAATATTTTCTGGAATTTCCATCGTATTTCAACCGTTTGGCATAGCGCCCATAGCGCCCATAGTGCCCATAGTGCCCGCTGCCAATTTTGAAAAACCGTGGTTTTTGCAATTTCCAGCGTTTTTCAACCATTTGNTTTTGAAAAACCGTGGTTTTTGCAATTTCCATCGTTTTTCAACCGTTTGGCATAGCGCCCATAGCGCCCATAGTGCCCATAGTGCCCGCTGCCAATTTTAAAAAACCGTGGTTTTTTGCAATTTCCAGCGTTTTTCAACCGTTTGGCATAGCGCCCATAGCGCCCATAGTGCCCACAGTGCCCGCTGCCAATTTTGAAAAACCGTAGTTTTTGCAATTTCCATCGTTTTTCAACCGTTTGGCATAGCGCCCATGATGCCGATAGTTCCCGCTGCCCATTTTTCAAACATTGATTTTTACAATTTCCACCGTTTTTCAACCATTTGGCATAGCGCCCATAGCGCCCAGAGTGCCCATAGTGCCCATAATGCCCGTTGCCAATTTTGAAAAACCGTGGTTTTTGCAATTTCCCGCGTTTTTCAACCATTTGGCATAGTGCCCGTAGCGTCTGTAGTGCCCATAGTGCCCGCTGCCAATTTTGAAAAACCGTGGTTTTTGCAATTTCCAGCGTTTTTCAATCATTTGGCATAGCGCCCATAGCGCCCATAGTGCCCATAGTGCCCACGCTGCCAGTTTTCAAACGCATTGTTTTTTTCAATTTCCACCATTTTTCAACCGTTTGGCATAGCGCCCATAGCGCCCAGAGTGCTCGCTGCCCATTTTGAAAAACATTGGCTTTTGCAATTTTNTTTTTTCAATTTCCACCATTTTTCAACCGTTTGGCATAGCGCCCATAGCGCCCAGAGTGCTCGCTGCCCATTTTGAAAAACATTGGCTTTTGCAATTTTCACCACGCTACCTGGTAAATAATCACCCCCAATGTCCCACACTCCCTCCTTGTGCGCTGCGGTTCCTTTTGTGCTGATTTTGAAACAAAACATATTCAGGAAAACGNCTACCTGGTAAATAATCACCCCCAATGTCCCACACTCCCTCCTTGTGCGCTGCGGTTCCTTTTGTGCTGATTTTGAAACAAAACATATTCAGGAAAACGCCAAATTTCACAAAACTGGCAAGCTCCATTTTTTCAGCAATTTCGACATCGCCCCAGAATGCCTGATAGTGCCTCGGAGGATTCATCAGAAATGCATCTTTCACTGTGTTTGATGCCCTGTAGCGCTCCATCCTAGATCCTCCAACGTAACATAAATTTATGCCCCCCCCTGGATTCGTTACCTAAACCTGGAAGTGGTAACATAAATCAACTTTTGGTAGCATGAATAAATGCCTCGAGCGCAAATTGGCGAAACGAGCACTTTTGGAATATTATAGCCATTTGGCTTTGTTTTCTTGGGGCTCCCCTCGGTTTGGGCCAGTGCGCCCTTTGTGTGTGTATGTGCACGCTGTGAACACATAGATCTAGTCCAGGTTGTTCTGAATGACCCAGATTTCCTGCCAACTCCAGGTACATCAAGCGATGGCTGGAAAAACCATTCAACATCGTCCATGCTGAGGTACAACTATCGATTGCTACATTGGCTGTCACCCAATGCAGAGCAGCTTTTACAATATATATATATATATCTCTCTCTCCCCATGTAAGATTTTCTTCAACGCTGGCAGGTGCTACTGTGGAGGGTTATTCATCCACTTCATTACCGTCAGGCCCTTTGCTTGTGATTGGTTCTGGTAAGTGGAATTAAACAAGGCTTGCCCGGGTGTTTTCGGCCCACTGCAGGTGGGCACCAGCCAATGGGCAAGAGGCCAGCGCCTCCCCACAGCCTTGCCTGCCTTTGGGTTGATTTACATCTCTCAGATATGTTTTGGGGACCTCGTAGCCTTCCAACAAGTAACCCCCCAAAAGGAATTTCGAAGTAGTATACATTTACATATATATGATCATATGTATCACTATGAAAAATGGATATATATATATATATACAAAAAAAGAAACCTTCTTTTGGGTGAGATTTCTTGGAAGGTTGGGACTCCGAAGGTGTTAGTCATGGTGAGTTGTTGTATGGCTTTGCCTCTCAAGATCCCATTTGGGGTAAGGTCTGATCTCTTAGGTCTTAGGTGGTAGGTTCAGTCATGGCGTCACCAGTTGTGACCGAGTGGCTGCGCTTTGAGTCAGTGGTGAGCCGAGCCTCCCATGGCAAAATCGCAGTGGTCTCCAACAAGGAGTCTTTGAACCGATCCGATGTAGTCAGCAATGCTGATATCATAGGTCCAGTGATCCACTATCTAGGTCTTCGCCCGTCGGTTGACACCATACAAGAACATGCCGAGCTCCTTTTCTACCAGTGCCGTCCACGCGGCAAGCGCCCTTTGGAACGTAGTCTTGGTGCACTGAGAGATACCATGTAGATTCACTTACTTAGGTGGGTTGATATTTTAATATATATATATATATAAATCAATAAAAACATATATATATATATATATATATTTATATAATATACACAGTATACACATGTGTCTTTTGCTTTTGGTGGGGATATGCGTCCATATATCTCGATATATATGCGCATATATATATATATATAAATAAACTAAATATATATGATAAATGATATATATATATATATATATGTATGATATGTGATAAATGATATAGATATATATGATATATATGATTTATATGATATATATGATATATATGATATTTATGATATATATGATATATATGATATATATGATATATATGATATATATGATATATATGATATATATGATATATATGATATATATGGTATATATGATATATATGATATATATGATATAGTACTGATATACATATATATGATATATATATATATATGTTTGTAAAAGGACTAAATTAAAAGGATGGGTTTCACCTTGCTCCATACTTTGAAAGCTCCATGCCGCACTTTATCTGAGGCAAAGTTGCCCGAGATGCAGCTTGGCTTCTTCGGCGACTTATCTCCGTGTTCAACTGAGCGGCCAAACGGGGCCATTATCCACGTGAAAGGGCAATGCGCAGGATTTACCATCTGGCTGGAATACCACTCCCATCTGATCCCCGCCCCTAGTCACCAATTCAATTCTTATTCACCAGTTATGGGTGATTTAATTAGCTACTCTTTGGGCAGGGGGTACTTTGCTTAACCCAGGTGAAGGTCGCAATGGTGATGACGAATCTTCTGTGTCTAGCACCGATGACGCTCGGATGCCTTGTGGGATATTTCAAGTGATCTTAGCAACTTCTGTAGAACACTCCAATTGGGCCTCTTCCCTCTCGCCATTGAGGAAGAGGAATCCGATATAATGCAGATGATTCTGATGATGATGGTGGCTTTGAAGCATTTGATTGGTACTTGCTGGTGGCTCCCCTCATTGTACCAGTTAAGGGTGCAACCTCGGACCCAATCAACAAACAATTCCCAATGCCCAGCGCTCCATACATGCTAGCTGGCCTGAGGCAATGGCGCAGATGGTCCAGAGTCCTCCGCTGCTCCTCGTGCAGAAGTTCCTGACGAGCCGATGGGTGTGGATGGAGGGGCTGCAACCGTGCCCCCGACCCCATTGCCATGTGGAACTTGTCCTGCTGGCGGTGATGCCACATCATTGGCAGTTACCCCATCACCCAAGAGATCCTTTGCTTTTAAAATAACATGCAGTATTTATCCCTGTAACTAAATTGTCACCCAATTGCTTCTTTGCCATACACGGTCGATGTTCATACACGATAATATGTAAATGATTGTAGATGGTTTGGAAAAAAATGAGAAACCAAGCTCAGTTCCAAAAACTTTCTCTGGCTAAGGACTTGATTTTGGGAACTTGGAAAGCACGGAAAAACATCCAGCCCCGGCACGTGGGGGATTGAAAGGGGATGCATGTGGGGTTGGTCACGGTGACAAAGACCTCAAAGCTGCTGAGGAGGAGTTGGCTGCCCTTTTGGGGGAGGAACAAAAGATGGAAGCCTTGTTAAAGGAACAGAATGAACTTGAGGTGCTCTTGAAAGAGCATGAGGAACTTGAATCCCTAGAGATCTTACTTCGCCAAACCATGTTTGAAGAAGCCCAAGTTGCAAAGAGATTGTTTCATGTGGATGAGTTGGCGAAACAATCTTCCTTTATCAACCGGACCGTCCCTGCTTCAAGCAAGTTGGCCCCAAGTACCTTGGAGAAATCACGTATTCCATTTTTGAATCTACATAATCTTCAAAGAGGGGCCCAAGTATATACTTAAACTCCTTTACAGATCCCAGAGCGACTGCCTTCCCGTCTTAGGTGAGATGCTCATGATGGACAACTTGGAGACACTCCCGTTCGACATTGAATCCGCTATGGAAGCTGCTGCTGATGAGAAGGAGATCTGGTTCTGTTCTGCTGCCATTGGCTTTCATTGTCAAAATATGTATTAGGCCTGCCGTTCCTATAGAATAAGGTTTTTGTTCATTCATCTTTGTAGGACACTGCCTTGTTGGACAAGAGCCCCAAGACCATGGATCCTATCCTCATGCTACCTACTCTTCGTTTGGGGTCAGTCCCTACTTCGAAGGATGCTGTGGTTGCACCCCCCCCGTCCCAGCTCGAGCCTGCAGCTGAAGTCGTTGCTGCCGGCAGTGACCTTTCCAAGTCTGAGGCTAGCAAGGGAACATGTATGGTTGAGGAATTGCCAGGTTCCAGCCAAGAGGTGTGCAAAGGTTCTGCAACCCAGGAGGAGCCAGCCAAAACAAACAGCAACCATGGACACATGGCCCCGGATGTCTTGCAACATCGCCCTGCTGTTCTTCAAGGCCTTGCCCCAATCTCACCAGCTGAGCAGTCAAAGACAGTTCAACCGGAAGAGGAGGAGGGACATGACGAAGACAGTGAGGAAAGCGAGGATCCCAAACCAAAGCAAAAAAAGCGTAAGGCTGCAGCAAAAAGCAAGGCATGCCCGAAACCGAAACCAAAGGCCAAGGCAAAAGGCAAGGCCGCCAAGGCAAAAGGCAAGGCCGCCAAGGAGGTAGAAAAACCCAAGAGGAACACCAGGAAAGCCAAATCTAGTGAAAGTAAGCCAGTTGAGGATCTGGAGACAAGCGCAACAAAGCGTCCGCGAAAATCATCCCCCAAGCAAGCCAAGCGCAAAGCATCCGCACCCAGTGCACCCGGCACTCCTGATTCCAGCCCCCCGAAGAAGGGAGCAACCGCATCGAACACTTTGGAAAAAGACGCAAAGAAGGCTGAGACGAAAGCTAGGTACAGCAGAAAATCAGCTGCGTATGTCAAGGCATATAAGGCTGGTCTCAAGGATGGCCTCGAGGAAGAAGACGCCCGACAGAAAGGCAAGGATGTTTCCAGGTGCCAGTTTAGCAAACATTTGGACAAACATTTTTGTAGGATCTGTGCTATGTGTGTGTGTGTCTGCGTGTGTGTGTGTGTGCGCGTGTGCGTTGGGGCTCTTCTATACTGTGTAAATCAATCCTGCTTTTTGTATCCAAGGCTTACAAGGCTACTGAGTGAAACACCTTTGAGATCTGACAAGTGAGGGCAACATCATACAAGATGTTTGGGGAATGGCCGGCCATCGGCCGCTTTTTGGGGTAGTAGGATTGCAGCAGCAGGTGGGTCAACCTTGCCTGTTAGAGCTGCCGCCTTTCAATTTAATTATGCCATTATAGCGACAGCGTTCCCTGCATTGCATAGTGTGGATATCCACTGTGCAACCCAAGTCCATGCAACATCTGCGGAGGAAGTGAAAGGTACGTGGGGAATATTTGCTCCAAGAGTGGTCGATTGTTTTTTCCTCTTGGTTCCATAAAAGTAGGTTTCACTCCATGCCCCCACGCAGGTCCAACGTGAAAGTTGAGAGCCCGACTGGCCATGGAGGCCTGTCCATTCCCTCGCCATAGCCGTGCCTGAGATGACATGCAGTGCTTTGCAACCTTGTGCATTTGGAACTTGGCGGGAAACCCTTATGTGTGTCTGCGTGTGCAGCTCTCCATATCAACAGCGGTACTGTAGGGGTTCGAACTTTACCTGCTATGGAGCACCGTCGTGAGTCGGTGGTCATGAACCTAATGCAAATGCCTGGAACGCCGAAGGCAGGGTATGTCGCCAAAAAAATCCATCCCATAGTTAAACTTGATAAACCAATGTTGCAGCCTGAAATTCCAGACCCGGCTCCCTGTCGAGATTCTGCTAGCTGTTCTGCTGGCAATCACATGGTCTACCAATCTTCCTGCGGTAGAACCTCGCTTCCATTTTATGGACCTATTCTGTGGAGAAGCGCCAGCTACCAAAACTTGGTACCCCAGCCGAACTTACTTGTTGGTATTAAGTTGTCCAAGTTAAAAGACAACATGGTAATCCCAGATGAATATAAATTTTGTCCATGTTCCTGACAAGCATGCATATTGCGAATGGCTTTTACGTGGCCCCCACAGCTAGTTCCTTTCAGCATGTGCCTGAGTAAACCTGAGGTCAGAGCAGGGATATCGAGCAGCTTCTTTTGACCGGAGCCTGCATCCTGGCAAGCGGTCCATGGATATTTTGACGCCTCCCGGAATTCTGCCACTCAATCTGATTGAGGATTAACCACAACTTGGCGCCGAGAATGCATCGATCTTGATAAGGCTTTATATCTAGGATTTCCTGGCCTAGCTCAGGTCGGCCTTGGCCCTTGCTGTGCCTCATGGGGCCTGCCTGCAAGATATACAAGCCAAAGAAGTTTCATCAACGCGCATGGTGCTATGCACCTCCCGTTTGTTGCCGATGCCAATGAAACAATAAGTTTGATACTTGAATGGTGCCTATTTCATTTTTGAAGTTGTAGTTCCAAACCCTGTGATTTGTCAGCTTTTCTGTCGGCATGGTCTACAGTTCCCCTAGACATACTTGTCCTAAGGGTCACGCTTGTGTGCATAGTCTTGCTGGCAAAGCAGTGCTACTTCATTTTGGAGCACCCTTCTCAATCGCTATTGAACCGTCACCGGAGATGGGAATGGTTCACAAATTCCTTTGCATATGCTCCTCTGTTCTCTTAGCATAAACTTTAGCCTGATTGGTTTTGAGATGTTTTCTGGTATCCCCATAAAAAAAAATATACATGGTACATACAATGTTGAACAGCTATATCTGAAAAACACCAATTTGGGAACCCCCCGGGGGGGGGGGGGGGGGGGGGGGGGGGGGGGGGGGGGGGGGGGGGTGTGTGGGGGTGTTTTCCGCCCCCCTCCTCTGGCGGGGCTNGCAACAAACGGGAGGTGCATAGCACCATGCGCGTTGATGAAACTTCTTTGGCTTGTATATCTTGCAGGCAGGCCCCATGAGGCACAGCAAGGGCCAAGGGGGGGGGGGGGGGGGGGGGGGGGGGGGGGGGGGGGGGGGGGGGGGGGGGGGGGGGGGGGGGGGGGGGGGGGGGGGTTCCTTTTTGAGGTTTTGCTACCCCCTCCCTTTCCAGTGCCACTTGGGGGTTGAGCTGAGGTCTATGTTGTCCGATTCTGGATGATGCATTTCCACCACCCAACACCGAAAAGGAGCCTTGTGCTGTCGAATGGCCCATGGATCTTGGGTCTTGACCTGGGTAAGTTGTCCAAGCGGGTCATGCAGCTGAAAACAGAATTCCAAACAACACGCAGGAGTCCCAGATTATGTCTTATCAGCTTCTTCTGGTTTTTATGTTCTCTTGAAAAAAACAGGTGGGAAACCATACTACCAAGCCTTGATGGATTTGGCTGAGGCAAGACTGTGTCCAAAGCTGGAAAGAAACAGTTCTCTGGCAATAGACAAGCACTCAAGAAGACCCAGCCCTTTCCTTAGCCGTAGCCAACATACTCGTTCAACCAAATTTAAGAAATGCCCTTTTCACAATTTCTGGGGCCTCGAGAACACTTACGAAAGGGTACTTCTTAAATTGGGCTTCGGGAGCTTGATGAGCATATATTATTCTCTCTGGGTTGACTCCCGCCTTTTTGGATGATTAAGAATCCCTAGGTGCTACACCCCGGCTTTCTGCGAGAAGCTCCTGAATCTGTACGAGGGCCGTGTCACTGCCCAGCCCAGCTTGAGGAACAGAGTTGAAGTTGATCCACAAGAAAGTGACCGTTCCCTTTTCATGAAGATGGACTTGGGGGACCCATGGTTGGATTCGGGACTTCATAGAGCTTGGAATTACATTTACAAAAACAAACACCTCAGAATCCCTGATAGCTGGCAAGCAGCAATGGAGCAATTCGACATGGAGCTAAACCAAAGGGTTTTCCATCTGCAGTTAGTCTTTCGTATTTGCTTTCTCTTTCCATTCAAGTGCTAGGCTTTCATTTGTTTTCCTCAGCCCTTGCCGCTGGTACTCAGGTATCGGTCGCTTCTTCTGACAGGGATGCTTTAAAGGCCTTGGTCCATGCTAGCAATAGCAGCCAGGGCTGAGCATGAGCTATTTAGAGCAAAAAAAACAAAAATGCCATGGACCAAACGTAGCGCAAAAAAAGTGCAAAACGGGCGCAAATCGGCGCAAAAAGGCGCAAACGGGCGCAAATCCAAAAAACGTTACTTATCAATCCAGCCATACCTGGTTCTGCATCCTTTTCCACAGCTCATATTTTGTTGTTTCGAGCAGTGTTTGGATCGAGTCATGTCTACTGAGAGGCTGTCTTCCTGCAATAGTCTTGCTGCCGGGTGCAGCTTGATTGAATCCCATTCCTTGGGGAGCCAGCCAACCAAGATGGAAAATCGTAAAGCGGAAATTTTGGCCAAGATCGAGGCTAGGTACACCTATATGTTTTCAACACATGCTGCCGTTTATGTTTTGAAGTGTTTTTTTTGCCTTCGCCTTGCAGGCTTCAAAAGCTAGATTGGCAGAGATGCAAAAGAACTTAGCTAATCGAGAAGTGCGAACGCCAACTGAAGCTTCGACCCCGCCACCTGTTCCAGGTGCTCCCATGCAATTGTTCCCCCATGTCTCTTAGGTAGTTCTATGTAGGTCATCGAATTTTTGAAACTGTTGCAGGTGCTCCTGCGATGGAATCTTCAACTGGGACCTTTGTAGCAGGAAATGCTGTGAAGAACTTGGGAAGTTCGCAGCAGCTGGTGGGTGACACACTCGCTCCCAGCGAAACCCGGGAGAGTTTGAATTCAGACTCAACTGGCAACTACGAAAGTGGATGGCGGTATGAAGAAATGTGTAACCGACGTAAGGAACGTAAAGAGCACCAGGAAGAGAGTCATGGAGAAAAACCGTCAAATTCAGACCCCAAAGGTTCTGAACTGGAACACCAACCTGACGGACCTGATCCTAAGGACACTCACCAACCTGACCGACCTGATCCTAAGGACACTCACCAACCTGACCGACCTGATCCTAAGGACACTCACCAACCTGACCGACCTGATCCTAAGGACACTCCAGCTCCAGAGTTAATGACCCCACAGGATACCGCTGCACCTGAGGACCTGCCACGATCTGAGGCAGCGGCTCCATCCAAGGAGGGCTCTGGGCTTGTTCAACCTGAGGCCGCCAAGGCTTCGGACGGTGCAAATGAAAGCGCCGGGGACAGGGTCCCACCAGAGAAAAACAATGCAGTTGAGACAGAGCCAACCCCTACCGAAATTAGTTCCAACAAAGTTGGCGAAGGGTCGGATGATGATTCTGATGTGCCAATGGGTTATTCTCCTTCCCGTGCACCGACCTCTTCCAAGTTTGACAAATACTATCACCAGAATCTCATCTGCACAATGACATGCGGGAATCAATGGGATATTTTTCTTTGCAATTCATTCCACTCCCCTTGGTTTGTTTGGTTGGGGTAGTTGCCTAGGCTTCGTCGCTATTGCAAGCCTGGTGGCCGCAAGCCCACCAAAGCATCCCGGGAAGTGTTGGCCCAATGGAAAACTGATGAGGGCCGCCCCTAGATTGCAAAAAAAAAAGGTTAGGGCCAATCCTGATCCCTGGTGTCTTTATGATGCTTTCCAATTTTGAGGTGAGAAAATGCGACAGCTATTGCAACAAGGCCGCTCTATTCAGGAGGTGGAACTTCAGGTGAAGAAGTGGAGCACCAAGACCTCGGCATCGGGTGGTCGGGGAAAATGGGTGACCAAGAAGTTCCTGGCTGAAACCATGGGATATGATACGCCCCTCGCTCCAAATTTCCCAAATAGACTTTCCAGTTTATTGTATTTGCATTTTTTCAAAAGAGTTTGATTTCCTGGGGTGCATCTTGCAGTGGCCCAGGGACATGATCACCAATTCTTGGGCATGGGCAGCTGCCCATGGACAGATTCGAACCAACCCTGTCCACAAGAAAGAGGAAGCGCGTCTAGTTCTTGAAGACTGGTTTGAAAAGAAAAAAGAGACAGGGGAAGATATCACCATGAGTGGCTCAAACGTGCTAGAGGACCGTCCTGATACCTCCCGCTTCATCAAGCCATTTGTTTCCCTACATACACACACAATACTACTACTATATACATGTATGAAAGTAACTATAGATATTCCCCACCAGTAGCTCCTGAAGGATGAAGCCGGGGAGTTCCTGGTGCTTAAAGACCCTGACTTGGATGGTGATGGACCCGAGCCCGTCATGAGTCCAGAGGCCGCCCAGGAAGCTGCGAAAGCAGCTGCGGCTGAGGCATCGGCGCAGAATGCAGGTGGGAAGAACAAGCCACTTGTCCTGACATAATTACTTGTGGTGCAACCAGCTTCAGTTGATACTTCGCACTAGCTACATAAATAAATATATATATATATATATGGGTATTTCTCAAAATGGGGGATGCTCGAAACTACCTTTAAGAGGTCTAATTTCGAATATTTTCGAGCATCCCCCTTTTTGAGAAATACCCATAGAGGTTGCTATTCCCGACCCTTCAGCGAAACGAATCTCCCTTTTCGATCCTGGCACCATGGCTGGGTGTTCTTGGGAAGAAAATAGATTCCGCAGCAGGTGTTCAGGACCCCTTCTTGCATGTCCTCTGCCAGCTGATTATATAGTTGTTGGTCATATCTAACCCTTCTCCGGTTACGGCTTGTGCTAGGAGAAACTGGAGAAGAAGGGAATCCCTAGAGCGACTGAGTTTTTCAGCTGCAAAACTTCAAGTGTTGAAAGCCCGTTTGACAAACACTGACGTGGACCAACTAAATCGGGTTGATGCATGTACAAAACTTTCAAATATGCCAGATATGGTTTGCTATGTTTCCTTAGGATGGCAAAGTCTATGGGTGCAATTCTCCAAAGCATGAATGAGACCTATGACAAACTTACCCAGAAGCAAGCGGAGTTCATGGCTTTGGACGCTTCAAAGACCGCTTGCTGCCATGCAGTCTTTAATTCCTAAGAACCCCAGGTACCCATGTGTCCTTGTCCATCAGGGATCGCCTGGCCAGGAGCGCGGACGATCTCAAGACCGAGGTGATGACGTTGTTCTCCCAGTGCACCAAGGAAGATGTAACTCTGAACAACTACATCACTCGCTCGAAGAGCCTTTTCCAATAATTGCAGTTTGTTTGATTCTTTCGTTGGATAGCGATATTCTGTTGATCGGGGTCGGATCTAGGAACATCAAAGCTGGTCCCAAAGCTGAGTCGAAACCTGAGAAGTCTGATGGCAAACGTGCCAAGAAAACCGAGAAGCATGAGAAGAAACCCAGCCGCAAGGTGGCTAAGGAAGAGGAAGAGGAAGAGGAAAACGACAACCATGAGGAGCAGGATGAACCAACGACAAAACGAAAACGAAAGGCAGAGGCAGTGGAGCTGAAATCGGCTCGCTCCAAGAAAACCAAAAAATGATCATATAGATAGATGATCTTAGATCTTTTGACTGTGAGTGCCTGCGTTGCCCTGAAAAAAATACTATGGTTCAAGAACCAACCCGACCTGTTTTAGCTGGACAAGATTAGTGTTTGGGCAGGCTTCACTCTAGAGTGTGCCGCACGTCGCGGCTTGCGAGTTTTGATTCGCACTTGCACTTGCTCCACAACTTGGCTATGGGAAAAGAAGCGGCCACTTGAACAAACTCTATGGACACATACTGGTTCAGAGCCCTGTGATGCTCATTCCCCCCCGCAGGCCTTGAGTACTTCGATTCAGCTTCTTCGGTTGACTCAGGCCTTGGTCCCAACAGACACTCTTGATCAAGTGTCATGACACTTTCAGCCAGGGGCATATATGTCAGTTCTATGTCTAAGTTGTCAGGCAACTGCTCATCGGGAACTGATGATCTACTGGATGTTTTCATGCAAGAGGCTGAAGAAAAAGCTCCCTAGCTAAAAAAAGTTGTTGCCAATTTCAAACCTGATTGTGTTTCCATTGCCTATCAGTGAGGCTTCGTCTGCACGGTCTATAGTGCGCTTAGCTGATGTGGCTGCACGAAGAATGCGACGCTTAGGCAAGTTCCAACACTATATAAAGTTGATGGGAGAAATGCCAAAATATTTTCTTAGCTTGATCACTACTGCTTCCTTGGTGCCAAAGCAAGCTACACCTGAATTCCCTTGAAAGGTGTGGCTGACCCAGCTGTGGAACAACTAGCCCGGTTCAGAAAGTCAAAGTCGGGCCGAGAAAGAGGTCATAACGCTGCAAGGGATTTTCATCGATGGGCTCACAGGGCTGGCAAAGCGTTTCCAGTCCACATCTCAAAGGTGATGATCCCCAGGCAGACCAGTGTCAAGAACAAATGGGGCAGAAAAATTCGCAAAACTATGCAGGTGAAACATTCAGTGATTCATTGTTCCAGCTGGGTCGAAGCTTTGATGAAGAAATACCCGGACTACCTGTTGGGAGGCTTTGGGCTTTGTGAAACGGAGTCGTGGACTGCGATGTTTACTCAATTCTGGGATAACTTCCGGGCTGTCCGCCCCAGCCACCCCATCTACACCAAGTCTGCCGCAGAGAGGGCTTGCACTATACCCGTTGCCATTCATGGTGATGAAGGCCGTTCGCTGGCCAAGGTCCCCCTTATGGTTATCAGCTTTCAGGCCATGATCCCGAGTTCCGGACCTGAAAACTTGAGCAGCACCCAGCACCTTGCAGCAAATGGGCATTTTGGGTTGGCATTTTTTGGGCTGGTGCTAAACGATTTCTTTTTAGTGATCATTCATGATGAGCGGAGGCATTCCTTCACAACGAGATTTCTCTACACCCTCATCCCGGCAACATGGTATTCCCGGAAGGAATGCACTATAAGTGCTTTGACCGAGTGGATGGCCCAGGACTTGATTTCTGCATTTGAGACTGGAATTCCCATCAAAGCCCCTTGGCTTCACAAAAAAAGATATTGGATGGCACTTGAACTTGAGCCCCCTTTTTTCTTGCGCCCTAGGAATCAAAATCAGGTTGGTGACTCCGAGAAGAAGTTTTACGTGGGGCTGACAGGAACAAAAGGGGATTGGCCTTGGTTACGAAAGTGCTACAACCTGGTCACTGGACCAACTTCCAAAAGAGTTTGCCATCTCTGTCCCAGCACAGCCACTTGTTAAAATTGACATTGAACTGGTTTTCATTGTTCCCACCAAAGTTGTTTCAAACCCCGCTTTGGAAGTAGTAAGGTGTTTGCAGCCAAGCCCAGGCCTGGTATGACGTCACCGCCAACAGTGAAGCTCGTACATGGCGAGGTGAGCCACCTGACCCGTTCAAGGCAGGAAGGCCGGCCCCACTCCGCTCTGTCCCTGGTGGGGAGTCGCCTTCAAGTGTCCAACCAGACCTCCTCCATGTATTCAACCTTGGGGTTGGGTCAGACCTTGCGGCATCTACCCTGATAGCTCTGGTTCGTATGAAGCTATTCGAAGGTCGAAAAATTTCAACGAGACTGGATCATGCTTTTGACCAATTTTGTGCATGGTGCGGGGAAAATGGGCAAAGAGCTGCTTCCATCCAATGCTTTGAGCTGAAAAAGTTCCATATGAAATCGCCCCTTGAATTCATTTAGGCTAAAGGCATGGTACCTACTTTGTTATGTTTTGGGCATATGTATCCCCAAATTTATTGTCTTACCTTGCTTCCCTTCCTCCACCTAAGGCTGCAAAACTGGCCAACTGGCCCCAAGAAAGCGCATGATACAGCTGTGCTATGCAAATGGCTGGGCTCACTGCTTTCAAATATCCAGCCTGACTCTGTGGTTCCTTGACTTTGGTCCCAAAATCCGACGATGTTTAGTTAAATGTTTTTAAGATATCCCAGCCAATAGGGGTCCATAAGTGTACTGACAGGGAAATCCACTTGCATCTTAGGCTAGCCAACATCAAGATCTACTTCAAGTCTTGACGTGGACGGTGGTGGAGGCCAATGAATGCTTCCACATGTTGTACCACCGTGGATTGTGGCTGCAAAAGGACGCCGCTGGTGTGATTCTGCAAAAAGGGTTTGCGATTTCAGACGCTTGGATTTTGTTGTTTTCTGGGAGTTTCCCTTAGCAAAGGCCAAGATCTTCCCACTCAGTGACTAGTTACCAAGCTATTACCCAGAAAAATGTTCTACTACATAGTTATGGTTCATAATCTACATAAATGGGTGCATCTTGATTTTAAGTTGGTTACAGATGCATTTGGGGTAAGACCGCCTGGGGAATTGAATAGCCAGAGTTACTCCCCTCAAACCAATCGCTAAGTGGGGCAATCTTCCAAGACACCATTTTCCATTTAAATATTGGGTTTTTGGGCTTAAGATTGTTTCTCATCACCTCCTCTGAACTCCCCTAAAATATGGGTATTATTTTACATATCCCAATCATTCTTCAAAGTAGCTAAGGAGGGCTATTCTGGAGCGGCGCGGCTCTGCTTTGATTTGAATTGGACCCTCTTCAAGGTGAGACCCAAGCTGCACCTTTTGGTGGAGATTTGGAGCCTTTGCCTAGATATGGACAGCAAATTCCTAAGAGGTTTGACTCTTACCACTGAATGAAATTTATCCTTGAATCTTTCCACCCCCAAAAGAAATTACACCCCAAACCAGGAAACCTATGATGGTCCAGCTGCAGAATGGTGACGACAACATATTGTCACCTTTGTGCGCCCCGGCTATATCAAACCGATTAATTTGTTTCATCCTGGTTCTGGATTGTTTTGGGCGCCCCCAAACCTCTGTGCTAGAAGATGTTTTTGATTGATAGCCCCAGTCCAAAATAAGGCTGGGCGTGCTGGTCTGATGAAGATTATGTAGGACGAATATCGAGATTAAGCCGCAGGGTGGCTGCTGCTGGATTGGTCGTTGAAAGGGTTATGACCCGTGCTCTGATGTCTTACAACAGACACTTTGCCCGCCGGGTTGGCCCGGCCTGAAGAGCTTGAGGTCGATGAGAAAAGATTTGTGGGCTGAGCGTTTGTCTCGAGCACTTTCTTCTGAAACGAGCGGATTCTGAAGCAGGTCATGTAAACCCAATTTTTAGGGCAGAAATCAAACGTCACGTAAATTTAGGTGACTTTGGAGGCTTCAGGATAGTTCCACAGAAGATTTGGAAGAAAACAAATCTGACAACATTGCTTTGACATGATTTTCATTGTGTCATATCAAAGTGCCACAAAGGCTTTTCAGGAAATGCTCTTAGCGTTTCCGATTGGGGAAGTTATAGTGCCACAAGGGGCTTTCATTATATAAAATTTGTGTGTGAAAGAGTTGCGCGCGCGCCGCCAGAGCCAGGCCGTGAGTGCCAAGCCTGCCACGCAAAAGTACGGCTCATGTCAGGAAGGCAGATGTCACCAAGTGCCACGCTTGCCACGCAAAAAGGCGCGGCGCCACCAGCGACCACGGCCGACCAAGGCCGCCACCAGAACCAAGCGCCACGCCTGCCACACAAAAGAGGCGCGGCGCCCGACCACGGCCAACCAAGGCCGACCAAGGCCGCACCAGAGCCAGCCCAGTGCCGTAACTGCCACGAAAGGGACGTTGATGTCACGAAGTGCCGCGCCTGCAGTCACCAAGTGCCACGCCTGCCGCGCATGTCACCAAGTACCACGCCTGCCGCACAAAAAGAAACCACGCCTGCCACGCAAAAGAGGCGCAGCNGCCTGCAGTCACCAAGTGCCACGCCTGCCGCGCATGTCACCAAGTACCACGCCTGCCGCACAAAAAGAAACCACGCCTGCCACGCAAAAGAGGCGCAGCACCACCGGCGACCACGGCCGACCAAGGCAAGCGCCACGCCTGCTACGCAAAAGTGACGGCAGATGTCACCAAGTGCCACGCCTGCCACACAAAAGGAAGGCAGATGTCACCAAGTGCTACGCCTGCCATGCAAAAGAGGCGCCGTCAGCGGCGACCAAGGGTGACCAAGGGTGACCAAGGCCCCAGAGCCAGCCCAGTGCCGCAAGTGCCACGCCTGCCGCGCAAAAGCGAAGGTAGATGTCAGCAAGTGCCACCCCTGCCACGCAAAAGGAAGGCAGATGTCACCAAGTGCCACGCCTGCCACGCAAAAGAGGTGTGAGAGTGTGTGAGTAAGTCGTGTGCGAGTAAGTTGTGTGTGAAAGAGTTGTGTGTGCGTGTGTAAGAGTTGTGAGTGAGTAAGTTGTGTGTGTGTGTGAGTAAGTTGTGTGTGAGAGAGTTGTGTGTGTGTGTGAGTAAGTTGTGTGGGAGAGAGCTGTGTGTGAGTAAGTTGTGTGTGAGTAAGTTGTGTGTGAGTAAGTTGTGTGAGAGAGTTGTGAGAGAGAGAGAGAGAGTTGTGTGTGAGAGAGTTGTGTGTGAGAGAGTTGTGTGTGAGAGAGCTGTGTGTGCGAGAGTTGTGCGTGAGAGAGTTGTGTGTGAGTAAGTTGTGTGTGCCACACCAAAGGCCGACCAAGNGTGAGAGAGTTGTGTGTGAGAGAGCTGTGTGTGCGAGAGTTGTGCGTGAGAGAGTTGTGTGTGAGTAAGTTGTGTGTGCCACACCAAAGGCCGACCAAGCTACCCCCCAGAGCCAGCCGAGTGCTGTAAGTGCCACGCCTGCCACACGAAAGGGACGTGGATGTCACGCCTGCCACAGAAAAGTCAAGCAGATGTCGCCAAGTGCCACGCCTGCCACGCAAAAGATGCGCGGCGCCACAGCGACCAAGCGCCGACCAAGCGGCGACCAAGGCTGTTTGTCCGCCTTCCGCCTTGCCATGTTTGGCTTGATTTTTGAATCAAACGACCANCGGCGCCACAGCGACCAAGCGCCGACCAAGCGGCGACCAAGGCTGTTTGTCCGCCTTCCGCCTTGCCATGTTTGGCTTGATTTTTGAATCAAACGACCACTTGGAAAACATGTGACCTACAGAAATAGATGCCGATGCGGGATGCGGACGCAATTAAAATTTCGAAATTCAATTCAAGGCCATTAAAGGCCATGAAAGGCCAGGTCAGTCCAGTGGCCAACACCCAGACGGGTAACAACGAAAGGTGCATAGATGGCCAGGTGATGCCAGGTGAGTGACAGGTGCATTTTCGTCAAATCGCCAGACCAGACCAAACCAAATTGACAAAACTCATCGTGTTTCACCGGTGGTCGTGCAGAGTCATACAGACAACCTTCCGGCTTCGCTGATGGGTAACAAAAAAAGGCGCATTGGTGGCCAGGCGTTTTGGACAGTTTTTGCGTTTCATCGATTTTGAAGAAACCATGGTTTTTTGGTAGTTTTTGCGTTTCATCGATTTTGAAGAAACCATGGTTTTTTGGTAGTTTTTGCGTTTCATCGATTTTGAAGAAACCATGGTTTTTTGGTAGTTTTTGCGTTTCACCGATTTTGAAGAAACCATCGTTTTTAATGGTTTTCTTCGTTTTGGATGTTTCAGGCTCCGGTGACAGACACAGGCCAAAACGTCCAACTTAATCTATAGATAACTATAGATACATGTACGCATATACATGATAATAAATATTGATCTGAATGTACAGCAAGCAAACGCACGGCGCAAATGCTCTCAAACGCTCTTCAGACAAGCCGAAACCATCCTGCCAAGGAGACGAATACCAGCATGAAGAGCAGCGGCAAAGCAGACCCAACCTCACAAGCATGGGATGAGATTGGTCAGTCGTGAAACATGTGCTGCTAAACCAGTGCGTGGTTGACACATTGAACTTACTGAAGTATACCCAACATTATGCACCTGCATTTATTTCTGGATTGTTGTGGGAAGGTTGTGGGACTCACTAAATATTGCCCACCTCAGTTCCGAATGAGGGGATGTACGAGTTTTGTAGTTCTCAAAGTTTGCTGAGGGGACTTTCAATTACTGCCATGTTGGTCCATGTTCTTAACTCTTGCATATGGTTTCACATTCAGTTTACAACATGTGTTTAGTTGTGTATATACAAACATATTATATTGGAATTCTAGGTAACAGTGGCATACTGTTACATCTTCAAGAAAATCACAGACAAAGCAAATTGCGTGCTCCAGAAGTGCCGCGTTTCGAGTATGTAAACCATGACGCCACAGTTCTCGGGTTGCAAGGCGCTCTTTGGCATGAATATGCTTGCCAGCGAGTGCAAGGTGAGATCTATGGGTGGGATCCCCTTCGATTCCTGGAGACTTGAGGATTTGGTTCATTGACATGAACAAAAACATGAAGGGGTGCCAAGCATTGGATCCCTGACCCCCCCGATTTGGGTACGACTATATAGTTATACTACCATCACTAGATTGGTTTAAGGGAAAATTTGCAGGAAACCTCTATAATTGATGGGAAAATCCATGGTTTCCTGTAAATTTTCCCTTAACCCAATCCAGTGATACCAATGTTTGAGTGTGAATTCGGGCTGGTGGTTTGAATTGTGGGATACCACTACCAGTGAAGATCCTCCTGAATTCTATATCCTGGCATTCCAAATCTTCGAGCGCTAAACCACGAGGCAAACATGGGTTGAATACACTGGAACCTATCCTCCGGATTCATACCAATCTGGTTACTTAAATTGAGGGGGCACCCTAGCGGCTTGGAGAGCATATCAGATTGCTTCTGGGGGTTCACGATGTCCAAGTGAAACCACTTACTACCTGCGTGGCACTTACAAAATTTGGCAGGATAGAACATATATGGATATATATATATATATATGTGAAGATATTGACATACATATATAATCATATATAGATATAGATATAGATATATATTTATATCTATATATATATATATATACATATTTTGTACATGTGTTCACTAGACATCCCAGATTTCAGCAGAACCATCGCGGAAACGATTTCAGCTCCCTGGACTGCAGGCCCAGTCGCCGGATCTCTGCGACTTCTTCCCTGCTTTGACGCAGATGAGCTCCTCAGGAGAGCGGAGCGATTGAAGATCCAATGGATTGGTTAATGGGAAAATTTTAACCGGAAACCATGGATTTTCCCATCAAATATAGAGGTTTCCTGTAAATTTTCCCTTAAACCAATCCTTGGCTAGATACGAACTAGTACTTTAGTCTTTTACTATGAATGGGAATATCTACTAACCAGCTAAAAATCTAATTTTTTGTGAGGTATCTAAGATTGGCAATGTATTGAAGATTGGAGGCTCCCAAGGAATTTGAGGATTGACCCAAGAGTTGTGGCCACAGCCGCTTCAAATTGGGATTACAACTCCTGTAACTGGTAGTTTATACATGATTAGATTTGTTAATAGAAATGTTGTCACAAGCCAAGAATGGCCCTTAACATGACTTAGCCATCAAGAAATTAGGATTCCTGTGATGGGTTGTCCAAGGATTTGATAGCACCCCAATGAGACATAGACCCAATATGGGAACTTGATGGGATACAATGGGAATAAAACACGGTATACTAGTCGTAACAAAGAAATGTGCAACCGGCCAACGGGGACTTGATTATCAAAAACTTAGATTAACTAATTACTATAAATTACTGAGATATATATATATATATAGTTATATATATATATACAATCATATATGTATATATATACATAGGTACATATTTATTATACTTTATTTAAAAGAACATGAACAATTGATATGAATTTGCCCAGAAACAGAGTGTGTCACAGAATGGCAATTATGATAGGGAAAATGATTGATAAGAATGGGAGAAACTACCACTCGGGTACCATTTCGGGCAAGATAGTGTCCCAAACTCTTAAAATGATTATACTCGGGGATACCACGTCTTTTGGTATTAAAAGCGATGGAACGTGACATGAAGGATTCACGATCTTTATTTGACACCACAACTGATCTATATTGATGGTTAGCGAAACTGAGCCAACATTTAGGAAATACACCCTTTGGTACTCCTTGTCTAATGCCAGCTATTTATTGTTATATATATATATACAATTATTGCTTTGAATATCGATTTAATATTGTTGGTTAATAGTCACTCATTGGTTTTTATCAAGTTATTCTGTTGCCATTTTGGCTGGTTATATCCCGCTTAACCCTCCAAGACACACCGCCCTTTGCGAGGACTTGCCACGTTGGTGTGGAATCCACCAAAGGGAACGGGATGGCAGTTGCAGGCGGGATCCGGCCCCGATGTCCACATCTTTCCATGGTCATTTTGAGTTGATCCCCCATTTTCAGACAGACCCATATGGAGTTTCCTAAAATGGGGGTACCCAAAAATGGATGGTTTATAATGGAAAATCCTATTAAAATGGATGATTTGGGGGTACCACTATTTGAGGAAACCTCCATATAGGAATGTGCACAACTAACTAACATGATGTTTTTTTTGTTTTTTAAGTTCTATTTTTGGCTTTCATGTTTACAAACTGATGATATGACTATGAAATATCATTGTAACGTGTTGTAATCATCAGACATATGGTGACATAGTCCAGAAATGCTAGGGGGTAAGGACTCCAATACGTGGGTCACCCTGTGGTAATCCAACGGAACCATGCAACATGATGGAACAGGGCCACGTTTGATAGGTAACCCCATCCACAAATGGGTAATCTTCCATGGGTACCATGTTAAGTGACCGGAGGGTACGTGGCAATAGTGGATCACCAGTTACCCTCTGGTAATTAAACGTAGCTATTGGAGATTGCCATTTATAGTGGATTTTCCCATTAAAAATGGTGATTTCCCATAGTTTTGTTAGTTTACCAGAGGCTAAGAAAAATGAGGTGTTTTTGCAGGGTATCTGTAGGAATTCCCAGATGAGTCGTGAGTTGGATCGTCCATTCATTCGGCGACCTGGTCAGCCTCGACATCGGGAGAAATGATGGGAATTGGATTGGGGAAATCATACCCCAATCCAGGGATGAATTTGGCATTTGTTGGTGAATTACGATGTCATGTATCCAGACATGTCACATGATATTTGTTTTTCTCCATTTATAGATGATTTTCCAATTTTGTTCCCCATATTATAATGGTTCAAGGTCAAGATCTTTGAAAAGTGCGTATAATGCACAGATCCTGAATGGAATCAAAACCTGTCTTGAGCTCAAAATGACTTTATAGATATATCACTAGATGGCTTTGGGGCATGTAATTTGCTACATATAATATCCGTCATACAGAATAGAATCCTTTCAGCATATACTTGGCCACACTGATGATAACATATATCATACTGGATCTACCATTGGTGGATAGTCAAGTACTCTACTGTAGTTATTGTTGAAAGGAATGGAGATATGTTCATACTGACCAGGCATTTGCCATGTATACTACGTACCTCCCAGAATTGCATGGCAGACCATTTTCATACATGCTCCAAGAAACATCTCCATTTGGTGGCAAAAACCATGCTCGCCTTCAGATTTTCCCTTAAACCAAGCCATTGTCTTTTCCTAAAATCTATCACCGGTGAAGGGAATCACGAGCACTTATGAACCACGACCGCCCCTACAGTTATAGCCACAGTTCTACCTGACTTAGTTCATCTTATTTCATGAGATATACCCTCTGGTGATGACTAACCGTTCGCCATGGAACATGGCCCATAGAAAGTTCGATGATAAACACATATAGAAAGATGTTTTACCCTCCGGTTATTTAACATAGCTATTGAAAATGGCCATTTATAGTGGATTTTCCCATTAAACATGGTGATTTATAAATGGTGATGTTCCATGGCGAAGTGTTCGTCATAACCACAGGGTTCGAATTCATCGTCCCTCTGGCCTCAGCAGGTGGCACTGCAAGAGGCCTGGGTGGCCAGCTGGGAAGCTCAGAAATCACCGGAAGGAAAGCCATGGCTGCAGATGGCTGCAGATGGCTGCAGTCATTTCCATGGGAATCATTTGGAATTGTAGAGTTTTATATGGTTCTATATTGGATTTATAGGGTCTTATATGGTCTTATACGGTTCTATATCGAAGTTGTAGATAGGGTCTTTTGTGATTTTATATGGTATTATATTGGATTTATATGGTCCTGATGGTTTAATATGATTTTATGTTGGATTTATAGGGTCTTAATTATATATATATATTCTTTAATAGGGATAATAATATGAGATAACGATTGGGATATGGTGGGAAGATAGGAAGATACCTGCCGGTGTCATCAAACATTACTGGTTGGAAAGTCCTAATTTCATTTGATGATTCTCCTATCTACAAACCTCCATTCAGGCAATGGGCATTTCCAGTGGCCCAACTGCTATGTGTGATTACTGAAGTGCAACTATAGTATAGTAAGTGTGCCACAAATTGGGCGATTCACCGACTGCGGGGGATTGTCATCAACCCATTTTCAGAGAGATTTACATACCCATTATCCATAGACCATTCATCCATATTCATCCCACGTTCTGGCGATGGCACATATAGATACATATAATTAGTGGGGATATAGCCCTTTGCCAGTTATAAGTCAGTTATAACCCCAATTTATGGAATGGCAATCCCATGAATACCATGTTATAACCCTAGTTAGATCTGTTTTTTCGGGCTTTGATTGATTGTGGGGTTTACAAAGCTGTCCACATGTCAGGGGGCATCACCGTGCATTACCACCCTGACCCTCCTGAGCCAAGGTTGCACTGTCAAGCCGGGCATGCCTTCTGAACATGACTTTCAGGCGGCTGAAGCAACAATTGGAGGGAATTTCAAAAGGGAAACTGGCAATTCAACGGCAAGAATACCACTGTTCTTGAGAACAATTATTTAAGTGTTGACAGGGACTTGCCACACGAAATACATGGAAATATGGGAATTGAGTCGACAACAACTGGGAGTTTAATCAGTAAACATTAGTATCGAATGAGGGCAGGAATCGAAGCAGCAGTGCGACTTCAAGCATTTTGGTTTGACCAATACAGACTGGGATTAAACCATGGAGATACAGCCAAAAAGGGTGTTCAGTTTTCAGTGACAGATTCAATTGCAATCATCAGACATGTGGATTTAGCATAAATTAGCCAGCAAAACTTGAAAACACCAGTAACCATGGAGAATGAACAGTGAAAGTTCGGGATTCAGCCAGCAAAAACTGGAATTTACGAAACAATAGTGCAATCGGGATTCAGTAAAGATGGGTATTCAACCACATACTCAACCATACTTCACCAAGATAAAGGTTGGGATTTTGACCCTTCAAGCACCCATGAAAATGGGTAAAAGATGGTAAAAGTCCCACTTTGATGGGTGTATATTCTGCTGGTATATTGCCACCATGTTTCTAGTTACTTATAGGGTCTACGGATCTGGAACGTATAAATGTGGGGAATTGTGGTGATATGACCAATGATGAGGATATACCACTAACGCAAGAAGTCGCTTCTTTGTTCTGGTCCGAACTGGCAAGGCCTGTGGCGGCAAATATGTGCAGAACTTGACCAATGCCACGGATGAACAGGTGCTCCCAATGGCAATTCGACTTGGGGGTGCAGTTGAGGTTAAACCATGGTTGTGACCCAGGGCCCCTATGACTATGGTTACAACTGGAACTGCATATCTAAGTAGGAAGAACATGAACAACTATGGTAGAATATGATAATGAATCAAAATGATTGAACATATGATGGAAACACTGATACACGATGATGAGAATGATTCTGGTGGTTCAAGAAGCCATTTCATTTTAGGGTTCCAATTTGTGAGCTAACAGGATCCCACATTGGCTGCAGGAGGTTGCAGCCACCAAACAAGTTCAACATGCAAAAGACTCGTGCGAGACGAGAACACCCCATCGAACAGTATTGAACTTAGTATTGACTAATGGAGGGCTATTGGTGTTTAGGGAATTCTGATGAATTCTGGGTTTTCTGTTTATTTTTGTTCAGATAATTCCCCAAACAATTCCGGACCCTTGATGGAAATTCTTGGCCTCAGATTCTGAGCCTCAGATTTGAATAAAACGGGTCGTCTGTAGAAACCACCACATACTGAACCATGATGACCACATACAAATGTGTGGCCCCCAAGCTAGTTGTTTGTTGGTTTATAACTACAATTACTAGGGTTTATGGTAGTCACTAGTCATAACTATAGTTAGATGGGGTTATAAACCAACTAATAACTAGGGGGCCCCACATTGTATGTGGGTTTCCTAAAATGGGGAGTCCCCAAAACCCATGAGTTTCAATAGTATAGCTTGGTCTAATGACTGGATGACAACTGGGGGTACCCCCATGACTTAGGAAAGCTCAATGTATTTGCCACCAGGTTGGAAAATAATGTTGCCTTTGGCAACACCAAAATGAATCCCAAATTATGTTTCGACATGGCATGGACCGCCGGCTGAAAGGTCTATGCCACGCTTCAGAGCCTTCAGTCCTTGCTGAAAGAGGAGACAGATCATGTGGTTGGAAGTGATCAATGTATGTAATAGTGGAATACTGTATAATTACATACTATATGTCTATATAATATACTATTAAGTAATACTATATAGGTAAATATAAGTATATGTACACATAAATGATGGGTAAGTATTGGATAAGGATATGCATATTTACAGCCTACCCTCCGGTAGTAACCGTTCGGTTTGAAATAAGAATATTCTGACAAACACCTGGAACTAATATAATATATTTTATGTGTTATCAATTTGCCGGTTCCCTATTTGTTCAACTACAATTGTCAATGATTATATAATAACATAGGATATATCTCAAAATGACCCGACATTTCAATTTGGTAAATTGGTGGCTGGCTGTAGTGGCTCTTTTTTCTTACATCATTCCATGTATTGCAGTATTGGTTGGTTATTTTTTGCATCCAGGTGGATGCAATCTTAGGAATGATTCAATGGGTGGTTGAGCAAGAGGTGGAGACAAGAGGATATAAATGATGGCCCTTTAGCAGTTGTATAAAGCTGGTGAAGGGCCATACTCTAATTTGAAAGTAGATGGTTGAAATTCTTCGCTTGCGCCATCTATGTGGTAGGCTAAATACAGGGGATAGATGGCTCAACCCCAATCTGCTCAACTCCAATGTAACTTTATGAAAAATCATCAAAAACTTGGCAAACCCAATAGATGTTGGAGAAATTCTCTTGTGACGGAACCATCCCTGGAACAATCCTTCCAATCAGAATTCATGTTTAGGTTGTCTATGGGGACAAGCGACCGCTGATAATGCAACAATGGCTTAAATCTCAGAAACCCAATTTGATGATGCTTGTAGACGGTAAACCCTCTGGTAGTCTTACCTAGGACATTGGGATTTATCATGGCCAGATTTGTTCACCCGGTAATTACCGGATGGTGTTGGATCGCAACCGTGCCCTGGAGAGTGGGTCAAAGCCGACTTCAGAAGCATCACAGACTTTGAGGCTGGTGAAGCATCCATATTTGGCCAAATATGTGACCCCTTAATGATAAAACAACATCATATCCATATCCTCATGTTTGTTTGGTCACATACCCCCCGAAATCCCCATGCAATCTATCACTTCTTTTGGGCCAGTAGTGACTGGCTGCTTTTTTTTTCCTGGTCCGCTTGTTCTTGGTTTGTTTCAGGATCTTTGGAAGCAGAAGTATCTCGGAAACTTCGCTCATGAGGCTGGGCGAGAAGCGGTGAAGATTTATGCCCGGCACATGTCAAGACAGCATCCCATCCGTGGAAGAAAAACTACAGCAACGAATTGGATTTACACATGTAATGGGAATTTAATTACCCAGCACAAATTGGTATATGCCCATCCCCCCAATATTAAATAGATCTAAATACCACTAAGAAAGGGGCCCAAACAAAAAATCGATCCAAGAGTCTGCCTTCATTGAACCTGATCATACCGCGAGTTCACCCCATTAGTCATCAAAACCTGAAAGTTAATGGTTCATCCAATAGGATTTCACATGAATTAATCATATTTAACCCCAATTCCAAATGGACTCACCCTACATGTACAATTCTCGAAGCAGGTTTTCAATCTAAAGGATACTTGCATTATCTTACATTTACAATCACCTAGAGTGCTGATGTTTTTATTCTGCCTCATCGGTACCGGGCAGTTGGCCAAGCAGGTCTTTCCATCCTATGGTTCCGTTAAGGTCAAACCGTTGGTGCCGAAGCTACCTGCGGAATCCAAACTCGTGGCCAAGAAGCTACTGATCTGAGGCCGCACTCATGGCTCAGCTCCGCTCAGCTCCCAGGAAGATTTCTAGGATAGGTCGGATAGGTTGTTCAACAGCGTAAACATGTCGAGGATCATACATGTATATATACAATGATATATGATATAATGTATATAATTATGCATATTATATATGTATATTATGTGGAGGTTTCGCAAAATAGTGGTACCCCCAAATGGATGGTTTGTAATGGAAAATGCAATTAAGATAGATGGTTTGGTAACCCCATTTTAGGAAACCTCCATATATATATATATATATTTTTAGTATATACATACATGAGTGTATACACAGTTTTGCACTTGTACTTAACTATGTACCTACATGTACGCAATTTCATACATGTTGCAGGATAAAAAACGATGCACAGAACATGTTTACTGAGGATTAACCAAAATCAGGAACGCTCTATGTCAGGACTTGCTGCGGATGTTGATATAGATTGGCCCGGATTCGAATTCCTTTCCTGATGGATCTACAGCCGAATTGTGTGATTTCAATTCATTGGACCAGAGAAATGACCCGGAGAAAGGACGACTTGTGCAGAATCTCCGTACGTGGATGCAAAACATGTGGACATCAATTTCACCTGCAAATGACGAACATCATATCCAATCAAGGTGCCTTTGGGGCATTCATCATCGGAATCAAACAAAACATGAAGAAACTTGATGTTCCTCGTTTGATTCCAGGACGGCAGTACCAATATTGTTTCTCCTTTTGATGATCTTAAAGTCTTAGAGGACCTTGGTTGGGAAGCAGAGGTGCTGAGCTATGCTGCGCGTCTTTGGTTTTCAGACCTTTGACTTGTCAATCAGTTGGGCTTGACAAGATTCCTTGTGATTCCTTGTATCTACGTTAGATTTCTTTGGCTGAATTTTTCAGCCACGATACCAATCAAATTTGCTTGGGATCCACCCATCGCAGCGGTTTCACAGAGCCAAAGATGCTCGTTTCGCAGCTGTGCCACACAACCAGTGAGAAATGCTTTGCCTGGCATCGTGTACACCACAGAGGTTAGCCATTAACGGCTAAGACCTCGAGAAGAGTTGGGGGTAAAAACTTAATGGCATTGCCCAAAACCAATCCATTGCTAAGTTGTGTTTCCAATTTGGGGGACACCAAGTTTGACATATTTTGACCCAATCCCAGCACAGAAATCTATCGAAAATAAATGAACTTCATAGCTGGCTGCGGTGCAGCAGTCAGTGCTTCCAGGCTTTGGTTGTTGATATCAGTCTTGTTGCGGTTTGGTTTCAGATGTTTTTTTTTTGCAACTATTGAATTGATCAATGATTGGAGGATGGGAATGTCAGATCATTTTGTTCGAATTGTCAAAATCTCGCTGCCACCCTTTGCAATCACCGTGCATGCTATGTTCGTTGCTGAGCTAGTTTACATGTGTTTCTGACATGATGATGACACGTTGGGAAACCACGTCTGCCGCCAAGACCTATTTAGTGTCCACTGATGCCCGCTTCCATCCACCCATCATTCAAAATGCAGATCCTTGCAGGGAAAAACGCAAACTTTTTCCAGGAGCCAACCGGAGTTACCCATGGAAAAGCCTCTGTTTAACAGATCATTTTCCCAACAGTTTCGACCTATGGCTTTCCACATTCTATGCTTAAATGACCAAGGAATAAATTGGACTGAAGATGACTTAAGATTAAACAACTACCCAAAATGACGACCATCGGATTGAACTGTTCAGGGCTGATCATCGATGCATCAGGGCTTTTGGACCCCTTCGTTTGGACTCTGACTCCCGCCCCGAAGCTTGGCACCTGTCGGGTCTTCAGGTCATGGCTGCCTTGTTCTCCATTGGAATAGGAGTAGATAGATATCCCTAAGCTATCAGAACTACCATTTAAACATGCTGGATCCATGATACGAACATATTTGATATCTTTGAGATAGAAAGACTTTCAATGCGTAGAAATTAGAAACTGAAATCCTAATCCAGGGTTTGGGTTTGAACATTGCTCCAGATGGGGGATGCTAGGCCGTGAGACTTGGGGACAGGTACCCATGTTTGGGCAAACCCCTCAAAAGCATGGTTTGTTTTTCCCCACATCGGGGAACCTATGCAATACTATAGCATCAGCGAATTTTGTGGCCTAGTTTCGGCAAATTGTAACACTCTTGGTGATTCTTAAATTGATGCAGCATAGACACAACTGTACCACTGTTGTAATCGTTGATTTGGATGGCTTTACCTCCAGATGGTTTTATCAATCTTTGGCATATCAATTCCCATGGGACTTGCTATTTTGGAGGCCTTGTCCCTCAGCATGACAGAAAGTTGTGTCGTTAAAACTAGGTTCCCCTGAGACAGGGGATAATCTATATATAGAAGAGTGCTGCAACATTCAGAATGAATAGTAAGAACTACTCCCCAAAGGTTTCCCTTTTTTTTGTGGGCCATGGAGCTAGTTAACTTGTGAATACCCTGTGGTAGCTAACATAGCTATGTAAAATCACCATTTCAAAAGCAAAATCTACGATTAATGGGCCATGGTCATAGCTATGCAAAACTACCAGAGGGTAGCTGTAACTGGTTTACAAGCCTTTTTGTTGGGTCCAGTTCGAAGGGACAGATTGAAGCAACTGGCTAAGCGCAACATGGTGCAACCGGTGGTTGGACCGCTGCACGAAAGGCCCAAGATGTGGCGAGACCTTCAACCAGGGCCCAACTTTACAGAGGCCCTGCAGTATTCCAGTCCAGTTGGGGTTATCAATGGGTAACTACCATGGTATGACCATGGTGAAGATGAGTTGGATAGTTGAGAAATAAATCCCTATAATAGCCGATGATTAATCATGAAAACAATGGTTGTACAACCCATTGTCAGTGTGAGTTCCACTGCACCAGTACGGTTGTGTCGCAGCGGACTGTCCTGCAATTTTGCTCACCTTCTTGGGCAGCCCAAATGCAGTGAGTAGTGAGTAGTCCAAATCACTTTAATGATTTATCAACATCAAAAATGGATTAGTGTGGTCAAAACATGGTAAACCCAATAATAAATCATGCCCAAAATCACGATGTCACTATGTTTGATGGGTCGCAACATGTCGTAACAATCATCTTCAAATGGTAGTTGCTTGTGGGAGCCAGGGTTTCTCACATGGATGGACTCAAACATGACCCAGTTGGTAGGTCTCCACACGTGCGTTGCGTCAGGTGGCATCTTCTGATCTCGAAACATCCCTCTGCCAAGAAGAACGGTGCGGGTCCTTGGAGGATTCCCTTGAAGGACCTGGCAAACCTTTTGTGCTGTGGTGCTGGTCCTTTTTATCTTGTCCTTGTGTTTGTTGTTGGTGTTAATGGTGTTGTGGGTATTGGTGTTGGTGTTGGGGTTGGGGTTGGGGTTGTTGTGGTTGTTGTTGTCCTTGTTCTTGTTCTTGTTCTTGGTTTTGTTTTTGTTCTTGTTTTTGATTGTGTTCTGTTTTTGTTCCTGTTTTTGTTCTTGTTTTTGTTATTGTTTTTGTTCTTGTTTTTGTTATTGTTTTTGTTCTTCTTGTTGGATTCTACTCTCAATTCCCAAATGGAACAACAAACCAACGACGTCTAGTTATTGGTTAAGGGTCAACGCTCAGCATCATCCCGCCACAAAATACAGTACATGAACATGAAGTATCAACGCAGGACTAAACTGGCCAAGCATGTTGTGTATTTCTTGCTATTGTTTGATACCCTTTGCTTATTAGTCAACATAGCTATGTAAGATGACCCAACTATATATATATATATAATATAGATGATGTACCTATTAAAATCATGATTTTCAATTTTTAAACAACCAGATGGTAGTTGCCGGGTAAACCTAGGTCAGCAGGCTTTGCAAGATGAGCCCTTGCCATGGAATCATAGATATCATTTTCCCACGGGTCAGTTGGTGAAAAGAGCCGTCATCCAGATGATACTAAAGCCACCCCTCCGTTTTCACCCAAAACAACTGATCCAGCTCAGGCCTCGCACGCGGGTCGTGCGCACAGCCACTGCACTGGCTTTGGGTGGTGTTGTCTTGGTCTTAGGAGCGCGGAAAGGGGAAGAGGATGCCTTGCGGGATTTTGGGATAGGTCAAAGTGATTCAAAGTGGTCAAAGCTGCTGAACACAATTGGTTGAAGGGAGATTTACCGGAGTCATGGCCGTCATGGCCATATGACAGTGCCTTAGTTCCATGTTGATTCATTGGGGAATTGACGGTAAATCAGGGTATTTTTATGTATTTTTAGCATGCACCATTGTTTTGATAAGTTCATATTTCACCGCAAACAAACTAGAGTGAAACAGCTAAACGCTTAAACAAACTGCATAACAAAAACAAAAAACACAATGGTTTTCTGTGGATGTTCCCTTATTTGCCAACCCAAGGTGTGAGGTGATGTTCCAATCGCCTCGCCATGGGAGGGTCCAGTGTCCATTGCTCATCGGAATGTTTCATCATCAGTGACAAGTTCTTAACTATTTACGGCGACAAAGTGGCCCGCCAGTCAAAAGCTGGTTTATACATATTTATAACCCCCATTCAACTTGTAGATCCACGACTTATTGCGATTATAAAGCAACATAAACCTATCTCCGGGTCCCTACCGTTCAATTCGAATGTCAAGTTTTTAGGCGGAAAACATCAAACGTTTGGGCACCTTGATACCCCTTGATGCAACTTGCAATCTTGCAGCAGGAGCCCTACTTGCCATAAAGGGACGCTGGAATCTTAGTTCAGGATCTGGAAAGCAATTCGATATGATGGGAGATACCCTCTGGTTATTTGACATAGCCAAGAAAATCCCCCAAAAATGGAGGCTTCAACGGGAACATCATCCAAAATGGGCTCATTGGCTCATTTTCCACGGCCATGTTAAATAACCAGAGGGTATATCCAAAAATAGCCACAAAGAACATCAAACAGAAGAAGCGAACGATCAAACATAGGGACTTATCCAATGAATAATACCCTACAAACTGAATATAACGATATATAATGGTGATATAGCGGGGATATGGTGGGGAATATAGTGGGATTTGTCAAGTCGACATTTTTGAGTTTAGGTGTGTCTTGAAATTAGGTATACCACCAAAATTGGATTTGTAAGGAACATGATGTTGAGCCATCAATCTTTAGGGTACCCTACTTTCAGACAAACCGGTCTTTGGAATCAGACCTGATACTATTGGGCCGAACATGTTGCCCCCGCCCAATGGGTGTTACATGCTGAGAATGGACAGTTCTCGTGGGTTCTGAAAGCATTTTGACTTTGGCAGGCTTTCTTGCTCAAGCATTTCATGAGGACAGAACTCCCAGGTCAAAACCTGGCATTCACGTTCCGCATCCGCCAGTCGAGCACCAACACTTTTTTCCAGCTGGAAACAGCCATTTGGTATACCAAGTGCAGGCAAGACACAAAGGGCCGAGTTTGAGATCTTTGACTGGACAAGCACCTCTTGGTTTGTCAGGTGAAAGGGTTAGTTTCATCCACCATAAACTGAGGTAATAGATGAGAACCCACTTACTTTTTTCTTGCGGTCAATATGTCCATATGTGAGCCATGCTAAGTCGCAGCAATCCAATCATGAAAGAACTAGCACCAGCAAGCGTTTTGTGTCTGAGTTAAGACACTGGCCATTGCCGAGGCTGGGGTGTGCGGTGTGCCTGGTTGTTTTGGACATTTCGGTACATGGCCAGTATTGAAAAGGTACGGCCCTTAGCAGTTATAAGTAGGATTATAACTCCTGCAACTAGGGTTACAAGAAGCCAGTTATAACCGTTAAGGGCAAGTAAATGAAGATCACGTTCACACCATTGCTGGTGATCTCTGCCAAGTGTGAATAATAGCCATATTTTCCGTAGTCTGTCTGGATATTTGGGCTAAATGGCTGTATCTCCACTATTGATTTTCTTGGTGAAACACAAAACAGTGTTTTGAGTGATATCTATCTCTATATATATATAAATACATAGTTTTATATATACAGAATTATATATATAGTTATATATATATACATATGTATACATAGTGAATAGTTATATATACTCAAATACATAGTTACATATAGTTAAAAAAAATTACACAGATATATGTATATATATGCATATATATATATATATATAGTTATATACATATGATTATATAATATTATATATGTTTATACATAGAGTTATAAACGTCCCATGGATGGCAGTGGCTTTGCCACACACAAACCGCCCCCTGTTTCTCAGGTCCCATGGCCACTTTCGCGGCGGCTGAAAAGGTTGGATTTCTGGTGGGTCTATGGGGGTTTCGTAAACTTGGGGTACCCCCAAATCATCCATTTACCACATATATTACATGGTAGATATATAGGGAAATGATATAACTGTTGGGTGTCTCGTAGATCTATGATATCTCTCAGGTATAGGCCTTAAGCAAGTTATAAGTGGCATACAATTATATATATATATATGCATATACAGAACATTATATAACCGACTAGTTGCAGGAGTTCGAATCCCATCTATAACTGTTGAAGGCCATAACTGTACCAAACAAATTTGACATATTTAGGACCCATGGTCATTTTACTTGGATATTTTGTTTCTTCTTATTATTGTTGTTATTGTTATTTTGATTTTACATATTGTATATTGTTATATGATATATGTATTGTATTAGTATATACATTATATTATTATATATTAAATTATTATTATTGTTATTATATACCGAGAACTGCCGATAAGTGGAATCACCAAAAAGATGGAACAGCTTCAATTTACCATTGTTTGGAATGGATTGGATGTTGCTTTGTCTCTCTTTTTGCGGATGGCCACTAAGTGAACTTAGATGCAGGTAGATGAACGTATGAATTTTCGAATTGAACATTAGATAAATCTGTGCGGAAGATTGGTTTGTATTGTTCGATCACCCAATTCCCACGATTTTGAGCCATACCCGCATGTGCTCCACTTTGTTTTCTGTAGAGGGCTAATACCCCTTATGTTTGTTGGTTGGGATCCCATACAATGACCAGCCAACGTCAACTTGAGTCTGTACCAGCTGGAAACTGGAACATATCCTTGAACTGAGGATATGATGGGGATACTAGTCATATGAATATTAATACATTACCCATATGCTCCATGTATGGTATATTTACCTACATTTGGGTGATTTTTAGGGTGAATGTTGGTAAATATTCCATACATGGAGCATCTGGGTTAGATTAAATGGAATATTGCAAATATATGATGTTAATAATCTATAGATGAATGGGTTATCACCGCAATTCTTGACCACTTGTGAACGGGGATGCGCATCCAAGTAGGGGATGGTAGGGGGTCTCGCATGACTAGTCAAGATCTATGGGAGGATGTTTACGGAGAACCGCTGTTACACTCCCTCGACATTTAAAGCGGAACCTGGAAGTTACCCTCTGGTAAACTAACATAGCCTAGCTATTAAACATTGCCATTTATAGTTGATTTTCCCACTAAAAATGGTAATTTTCCATAGTTATGTTAGTTTACCAGAGGGTAGTTGTTTGAGATTCTCCTTGGCATCAGGGCAACACTTTTCTGTCCTGAGGATGCTGAGAACAAAACAACCCAAGAAAGGCAATTTCCAACCCCTTTCTATGAGACATGAGTCACATGAGTTTTCCAGGGGATAGTTATTTTTATGTGTGTGTGAGTGAGTGTTTGTTTTTGTTCTTCACGTTTGCATGGAACGTTTGCCAAAACCAATTGTCATTTCCGCCACTTACAGAATTTGCTGAAGGCTGATCTATTCCCACGTTGTAATCCACCAGAAACGGAATGTATGTGGGTGCCCCAGAACAGCAAAATTGAATACCTCAGACCCTTGAGATCCAATTGTGAAATATATAAATATATATATATATGTTTCTGTAAGACATATACAAAAAGAAACAACTTGGGCAAAAAAAACAATTTTCAGACACAACCAAATATCGATGCATGATATATCCCCATCAATATCCTTATACCATGATTTGGTACTGTATCCCACCATATCCCCAGGATATCCGCATAGAAATGCCATACCCTCCGGTAATCAAACATGAAAATCCCTGTAAGGTTCACTGCCAGGTGGAGAAGTTTTAATAGTAAACAGGTGAAACCTTGCTAGCATTGAACCCGGTACCCTTCCGGTAATCAAATGGAGAGTTTTAAATAATTTGACGCTAGAAAGACCAACCGTAAACGGATATTTTTGATTTTACTGGCAAACCATCAATTGAATGAAAATGGGAAAAATCATCAATAAACGGATATGTTATGGAAAAATCCTCCATAAATGATTGATGTTCCATCACTCTCCCAACATTTCTGCAGAGCTCTCCAGGCCATTGAGAGCAACCTGGGCCATGCGGCGCAAACCACGGTGCCCTTGTCTGCCAAGGCGCCGGTTTCCACGTTCGATGTGGAAAGCCATCCACTTTGCCGTCCATAGAATATTTAGATAGATATACCCTCTGGTTATTTAACATAGCCATAGAACATGCCCAATTTTGGATGATTGTCCCATGAAAACCTCCATTTATAGGGGGTTTTCTATGGCTTTATCGAATAACCAGATGGTATAACCAGATGGTATATATATATATATATACATATATATATATATGTATATATACATGTATTCAAGGTAGATATATATATATATATATATATGGGTTTGACTGAAAATAGGGTATATCCCCAAATGACCATTTGAATAGGGAACGTTGTAATGATCCATTGGAATTCGGCACCCCTTTTCAGACTAAGCCATATCGTAGATACATCACTTTTTATGGGACATGATATAACTGTTGGGTTTCTGGTAGATATATGATATATCGAACTAGTTTATGAGTTATATGGCTTTCAGGTATAGTGGCCCTCAAGCCAGGTATGAGACTGGCTTGTTTCATGACAACCGAGTAGTTGCAGGAGTTTTAACCCCATTTATAACGGATAAGGGCCATACTTCTATGCATTATATTTATATATATACACATATTAATATACATGTATACAATATATATATATATACATATATATATTATGTATGTATACGATCCATGTACACGTTCAAGGTGATTTCATTTTGATTATAGATGATGATAACATCTTATGATAATATCATAGTCATCCTGGAGTAGATGGAATATGGACATTTCTATCAAAATACTCACAACATGGGAATGTGATTGAAGGTTTGAGATTTAATCTGAATGACCATACATAGATGTGGACACCCAATGCTTGGTTGAATGATCTACAGTACATTCATGGTGGATTTGCAACATCTATGAATTCTATTGAATTCTATATGGTTTATGGTAGATATATCATGTTTTTATATGAATTATATACATCTCTAGTTCATGGGGTTTCTATACCAATAAACACAACTGGAGCCCACCGGCGGGGCCGATGTCCCCACCAGGTAGGCTGGAACTTCCCCGTGATTCCGGAGGGGGTCCGGGGACCTGACGGATGGGCCTTGAAACTGGTGGCTTTTTGGAAAAAAAAACAGGTGTGAAACAGGGAGATTTTCTGTGGCAAAAGGGGAATTCTGAGCCGATTTAAGGATCGAGTTTCTTTTTGTTGGGATTGCATCAAGATGGTGATTTTTTTCATCATATTGGATCATCAAAGATGCGGTTTGAACGTGATCTTTAAAGCTCTCAAACACTGGGAAGGAACCAACCCTCAAGACCCCGCGTGTCAGCCAATTTTGGAGGAAAGAAGTGTTTCCAATTCATTCTAATTCCCAACTCATAGCAGAATCGTCATGTTAGTTGGGGGGATGGCAAATGAATTTAATGCAATTTACTGTAATATCCTTTGAGGATGAATTTTCCCCCAACGTCGTTCAGTGCTGTTGCACTTTGGGACTTCACCAGCAGAGCTGTCAGGCTGTCAGAATGTTTATTCAAACTTATGCAAAAAACATCAAAAATCAGTGTGTGATTTTGTAACCCCAATGAATTGATGGGTTACTGGTATGTATTTCGACACCAGCCCTTCAGGAGATGAGCCAATGAACCTGGTTTTTCCCCATCAAACTGGACAAACCATGACAAACACACATCAGACATATCATTTGTTGGGGTTTTGTCTGGCAATATTCCTACTTGATTTTATCCCCATCATCGTTCTTTCATACCTCCATTTTTTTCTGACAAAGCATTTCTGGTTGCTAAATCTCACGTTTTGATATTCAGATCCAGACTTTTGATACTTAGATCCCACTTGTTGATGCTAAAGAAAACAGTGAAATGGGTGAAATCAGTGAAATGATGGCGTGAAGAATCTCACATTGAACCATGTGTTCGTGCAGAAAAGAACACTTTTTTTTTGCCCTCCTGTGGATGGAAGAAATCCTGAAGCGGTTGACCAGTTGATAGTTTATATACCATTATTGATATATAGGGTTTCAACATGTTTCAACCATCCCTGGGGTGGTGAAATCCGTCTCACAGAGGCTGAGACCACCATTATTCCAGTGGCTTTTCCCGTGGATAGGCGCCGACCAGCCAAAGGGGGGCCGTCCCAGGAAATGTGGCTTAGAACATCTTAGAACCATGTGAAAGAATCACACTTTATAGGCCGCAAGCCAGTTATAACTGACTTACTTCATGATGTAGAACCAACTAGTTGCCCGAATTAATAATTATAGTTCCATGTATACACTGTTCAGGGCCACAACTGCACGCTATATGTGGAATATGCCCAGTTGGATTCATGGGTTACAACATCTTAAAACATACTTCCCTGAGACTTGATGATTGGAGATGATTGGAGATGGGGTGGATGGAACTGGCTGCTGGTTCGCTGGGAGATCCCAACCCAACGGGCGTGTTGGAAAATGGAGCCGTGTGGGGCCCCTACCTCGCAATTTGTAATTTTGTTGGGGAAAATTAGATTCGAATCCACTGGATAGAATGATTAGAATGGGCTATTCTCTATCAGGATTATCAGGCGAAGCCAGAAATCTTTGATGAATACAATCAAGCTCGGATCAAGTGGGGCATTGCCCGGAGAAATTGTGAGGGTTGCAAGGGGTCATCGATAGTATTCTGGGTTTCCCACAACGAACGTACCCTGCTGATTCCAATCGACCCTCATGGCGCTTTGTTTTGAGGTTTTGTTCATAGCGAAGTAGATGAGGAGTTGACAAGTTACGTACCAGTTTTGGTCAACATCTGGGCATGGATCAACACTGCAATTTACTGTATACAATTTGTACGGGATGAACATCCACAAGTCCAAGCTATTTTGGCGTTGAAGAAATTGAAATCAAGCTCATTAAAGATAAAACTGTGGGTCTGTCCAAAAGTTGGGTATACTGGTAGCCGTTATACTCCTAAATAGCCATTCAAACATATTAAAACAAGAACAAACACATATTATGTTTTTATCCTTTGGATGTCATTGGGTTTTGGATCTTCCCTTCGTTTTTGAGACACCTGTTGGGTTGCGCGGGCACTGGATTCATTGAGTTGCTTCCCTTGCGGACACTGAAAGAATCAGGCCCGTAAGTAGACATAGAGATTTGGGCCATATATATCAACACCCAAAAAGAATCAAAGATATAGAATCAGGTAAAATCTTACGAGGATTATCTCCAATTGCAGTTCTATCTGTTTTAGGGTTGCCGTGGATTACTACAAGATATAGCAGCAATCTATCCCATTGTTGGGCTACCAATGCTCGGAAAACCCGTCCGCAGTTTGCCCAAAGAGAAGCAAGCTCGCCTGGTACAGGAGATGGAGGTGGGGAAAAAAAAAACAATGGGACCCCCGGAACGGTCATGTTGCTTTGTTGAAATTGATTTTCCCACATGTTCCCAATCTACGCCATATTTGTTTCGGATTCTCCATGGATTTTCCAATGTTCAATTGCCATCAATTGCCACGATCCGTTGCTGGAGGATATGCTTATCTTATTTTAGTGATATTGACCAGGAGCAATCGCTGGTGCTTCAGATTGGGACCACCCAAAGATCCCAGATCCGACATGCCCATGATGATTTTTCGGTGGCCACTTGGCCTTCTGGCCCCAATTAACCCATCCGTTGGCCGAGTTGCAAACCAAGTTACGCAACAAACTGGGGCACCACTTTGGGTGCATGGACAATCTGGGAAACTTGCAGATTTTTAGCATCTCCAATTATCAGAAAGTTGAGACTTGAATTCATTTCGATTGCATTCATCCCTATATAAATAATACAGATGCAGGTTTCAACTATTTCCTGTTTTCGATCCCAAGACACGGGGTTGTGTGATTGCCCGCGAATCATTTTGCTGGTTAATTCATGTCCCGGGTTCTGCTGGTTGACATGCCCTTTATATCAATCTCCAATTCCCATGACTTGATTCAGGGCTCAGATCGACAATGCTCAGATCAACAATGCATGGGTCCAGGATGCAACAATTACCAACTGCAATCGGAACTACTACACGTGTTTGCTATAGTTTTTCATTGTGTTCAATGTAGAAAAGTGTAGAGTTTGGATCAAGTTGGTACATGTTACAATAGTTAGATGGGTCTGAAAACCAACCAAAAACTCGGAGGCACCACGCCCAAAATGTCCAGGTCTTCGCTGTCTTGGGCCTGGCTGTGATGATATGGGCCTCTTGGACGCAACCAGGCCATCATCGGTCTCCTGTTTTGAACCTCCATTTCTACCAAAAAAAAACACATGGTTTTACTCCATGATTTTTGTATATTTTTGTGCTTTTACAATTTGTTGGTTGTATTTGGAGGGTCTAGTAGTTCACCAGTATGGACAATTTATGGGATAAATACAAAAGCAGCAATCACTAAATCATACATGCAACAAACAGGTGATACAAGTATGATACAAGAATAGGATTGTACTAGATTATGGCTATGGGATTTAATATGATTTATTTTATGGGATTTGTGGATTTTCTGGATGTTCTAGATTATGTTTCACTGAGAAAACATATGTGATTTCATGGGTATTCCACCACTGAAACGATGATGGCTGTGCCTGAAAATGGGATCATTTACGAGGTGGTGCCCCATAGTCAGGTGAATTGACTTGGTTTAGTACTAGGCTAACGGATGGGTTTACGGGATATATATATATATATATATACACATACTATGAGGGCCCCAAATCACGAGACCAGAATGTCTAAGGTTTTCGGGCGCCAGAAACGGCGCCGCAGCCGCATGACTTGCAGACGCGCGCCTGGTTGCAGCTTTGGCCCGGAGGGTTGTTGCTGCTGTCGTCATTG
>BGPT01002938.1:0-30961 GCA_003297045.1 Symbiodinium sp. clade C Y103
CGACGTCGCATCTTGCTCGATGCCAATTTGCGTGAGTGATTGAATGTTTTTTCGGCATTGCTGTCCCTGAGGCACAATGTCACCCAAGACAAGAAGAAGAAGCAATGATCTCTTGATCAACAAGAGAGGAAAAGTTGTGAGCAAGAAGGCCAGCGCCGCAGCCAAGAACCGCTTCAAGCACATCTCCGGCTGGAACAACGCAGTGATCCAGGCCAGGAAGGAGTTGGGCATCAAAGGTTTTTGTGCCGTGAATGGAAAGACTGCGCAGGGCAAGGCTCTCTATGTGAAAGCCAAGGCACTTTATGCCGCATGAGCACTTGGCAGATTCAGCTTTCGTGGTAGTTCACGGAGCACGGAATCCTGTCTTTGTATCTTTGCTGCTGACAGATTCTGATTGAGCTCAGCATGTATAGCCTATGTAGCTGAGCTGGCACTCTGATCATCTACAGCAATCTGGAAGTTGGACAACAAAAGGTTGTGGTGAAATGTATGTGCATACATGGGCCATGGGCATGTCTACGCGCCAGCCTTCATAATCTTCCTGTCGCAAACAGCTCTGCCAACCATTGGACATATGGAAATACATTGCAATTCCTGGAGAATTGTACAATATTATATAATATCATATACTGTATTATATACTCCTCTCTTCGAGAAATCAGCCTTGACGCATTTGCGAATGTAACCTGCTTGTCGATACAGAACTAGATCCCCTTTCTCATCTTGTAGACTCGGAAAGCAGCACTCACCTGTCTGAATTTCGCTCTGCGTGAGTTTTCTTTGATTGTTTAGCCTTGCAATCCTTGCCCACGTGTAGCCGCCTAAAACTTCTCCTGTGAAGGACCGATATATTTACAAAGCTGTTGAGCAGGCGAGACTGGACAAAGAAAGGGAGGACCATTTGAAGACAGCTTGTTGTGCGCGGGAGCTCACTTGGTTGCTACATGCATCTACATGCCATCTTGATTTGACACTTCAGCAACGGCAGCAATCTGCGCAAGGCCTGCGGTCAGCTACTGTCTATGTTGGAACCTCCGCCACAAGACATGCAAGAGTACATGGATTCAACCGAGTCCACTGGTGCTGACGGTCAAGAGCTCAGAACTGCACTTGGCTTTGATTTTGCACAGCTTTGAGGTTTTTTGAGTCTCACGAGATCTTACGAGGTATTGCTGTTGTTTGCAAAGAGAGGTCATACATTCTTAGTGGAGCGAAAGACTCTTTCAGACGTCATCAGATTCCTCAACGGACAGAATATGCTTTCTCGGTGTTCAACTAAACATGTCCGAACATCAGCGCCGGAAAAAACGCACGATTATTTGTATTTACCTGTTGTGTTGAATGACCTTACATATGTCTGCAATGACTGAGGCATCACTGCCGTGTTGGTCCGCGAGATCAAACGCGAGCGGGTGCAATGCTGACCAAACACACGGCAAAGTAAGAGAATATATGATGATTGTTGTAGCTTTGCAGCCTGTTGTCAAATTTGTGTGTCAAAACTACTGCAGCTGTCACAATCGCTTCCCAACGACACGACCTCCAAATCGCTTTGAGCCTAATTTTTTTTTGCTTGCACAAGGGATCCAAATTCTTTCCCAACGACACGATCAGGTTTTGCTGTTGCGATGTGTACAAGCGTTCCAGCAGCGGCAGCAGGCGCTTCCGGATGCTACAAAGCAAAGGGCAAAGGGTTTCCGATTCATTTAGTCGTTGGAGCTTGCAAGGTCGTCGGGTCATGGATTTTTTTCTCAGGTTTTCAGCACTGTCGAGTCTGGCGAGAGTGCTTTTTGTGATTGGACTGCTGAGCATGCTGAGCGACGGCAGGAAGCAGACCTGAGACCGGTTCCCACCACTCTGGCAGAACCTTTGGCTCGGCTCAGAAGCGGCCAGGTGCATTGGGGATCCGCCAAGTACTGCGACTTGCAGTGGTGGCAGGGTTTGCACAGTTCCAAACCCACAGAGGGAGATTTGCAATGATTTGCACAAAGATCACAGAGGCCAAGGTAAAACGGACCATTTTTCTGCAGCCCTGGCTGACACCATACAAATCTGGGCAGTGCTGGACCAGGCAAACGGGCCAGATGTGACCCAGGCACTGCAACCTGGACAGCTGTGATGTGCGGTGGATACGTCTAGATACTTTGCTGTGTGCTTTTTCAACCGTTTTCAACAAGAAATCTCCATGCGATCTAAACTTTTGCACGCACTCGGCCGGCACAGCTCCTGTCGCAGCTATTTGTAGGGTGCTCACCCGTGCTTGATCAGCCTACCTTGATCCAGGAAAGATACAATACAATTTGACGCTGTGCAGGGAAACCATTTTCTCTTCAATGCGGTTACAACCAGCTACATTCCTGAAACTTGCACAGACTGCTACCCGCGATTCTGCTGCATAGATGGTGCTGCCAATTTTGGTGATGAATTGCATGGAGGCAGATGACAACCAAAGAAACACAGTGATAAACAAAGCAAGAAACGAAGCACCGCTCTGGCTCACTTCTCGCCCTGGTTGGGGGCCACCGGGCCAACTGCCAATTTTTTCTCAATGATGCGCTTCTTTGGACGTTCGACTGGGAGCTCCCAGGACCGATGTGCTCTGGTAGACATGTGAGGACAGAATATATACAGTGTGTATATACATATATTATACATACGTAGATATGACATCCTTATTGAAATGCGCTCCTTATAACATCAAGGGACGGCATGGATAGATATGAAAAGAGGGAGAAAGATTCTGCACTTCTTGCGCTGTTGCTCCAACAGGAGCCTCATCCGGAGACCACTGAGGTCACAACAGACCATGGCTGGGTTCTTGGACCAAGCGTTGACAGCAGAACTGCATTCACTGTGTCAGCTCACCCGTCGGAGGTTTAAGCACAGTTCAGGAAGACGAGAGTGGCGACCTGAGTTGGATTTGTGGATGGAAGTTTAAAGATAGCTTTCCAGAATTCTCGGCTGCGCTTTGGGTTTAAACTTTAAACAGTGTTCAGTGTTGACAATATGTTGAAATGGATTGACATGGCAAAACCGCTGAAGGGAAGGCTGGAAAGGGTATGAGGTGGTAAAGGGGAATTTTCTCCAAACTTTGTTTCAGCATATATTGGCATCAGATTGAGTAAGTCTTTAGCAAGACGGCAACCGATTACATCCGACTTGCATTCCAAGTTGAAGATGCTTTTGCACAGGGCAAGGCGAAAGGCGGGCCAGGGCTACTGTATTAGAGTTTGGCATAAACCAGTGCCATTATGGCAAATTTATCAAGAGTGCCGGGGGGCGAGGGCAACATTTCTGAGAGGCTCTCCTGCCTATGTGACAAACACGGTGCTGGCAGAATCTTGTCAGTTTGCGCTGCAATCTAACAACATTTTGTTCAAGATTTTGTGGGGTAATCAGATGGAATCAGTAATCACATTTCAGCGATGTGTTGGATGTATATTTTGGTTGTCCCATTTGCTTCTGAGTGATCTAAGGATGAGGCACCAAAGGATACCTTCAAGCTGCCTGTACCTGCCATGCCAAAGGACTGAAGAAGTAAAGATTTCAACTCCAACTGTTTCTGTAAACTACATGAACATCCTATCGCACCCGATTTTGCTGAGTGACTCAACTTTGCAGCTTTCTATTCTGGCAAGGATCTCACAGGTGAAATACTTTTTGCTTTGTTGGTAGCAGAAACTCAGAAAGTCTCCTACTAAGACAAACTCGAGCTCAGGACTGGCGCAACATTAGCACCCCCTCCAACTCCTTCGGGCAGGGGCCACAGCATATAAAGATGCACTTTCTTGCTGCATTCATTCAAGCTGCATGCTGTTCATATTTGCTGATGATGCATCGTTTTGTTGCAGGAACCCCCTATATTCCTATATTTGATTGTAATTTGAGGTAAACCGATGGTTTCCTGTAGATTTTCCCTCAAACCAATCCATTATTATATAAACAATGCTTTGCCAAGCTGTCGCAGTTCGGATTACGATGCACGAGAAGCTCGTGAAGATGGCCAGGGACCCCAGACCGACGACCGACCAGACTTGGACACGACATACGCATGGGGGCCTGGCTTTCGGTCTCTCAAGTTGCTACTTCATCATACTTCCTTTCATTATGTGCAATTATCGTAACCATATTGACTCTATAATCCTTGATGCAATTACATATTCAATTCGTCAATTCTTGATGTTCTTCAGTCTGACAACACGTGTAAACCGTTTTTCTGTGACATGCCATCCATTCGATGCAATTGATTCTTGTTGCGTACCGCAGGCCTTCTCGGAAATCCCTCCTTTCAGACCCAGGAGCGCGAGCAGTCCATCTCTGTCGCATTTCCTAAGGGAACTTCTTCTTGTCCGTTGCGCTTCACAATGGATAGGATGTGGGAGAACATGAAGAAGCAATAATGCACTGTCATAGTTGACAGTTCTGAACTTGGGGAGCTGTGCAGGGTGCTGCATCCTGGTCCACACAGTATGCCACTTGTCTGCATCCAGCTACACCTCGCACGGGCGCCTTTTTCTAATTTGTAGATTGTACATTCTTTCCCAACTGAATGAGCAAATGTTCAAAAAGGACAATATCACTTGTACGTTGACGTGATTGACAATGTTTGGTGACAAGATGCTGATTCACCAAGGAATTTCCAAGCTATCAAGGATCAGTTCCACCACCCTTTCCATTGCCCGGGTGGGGGCCTGGACAGTTTGTGAAGAGCAAAGTGCAGTTTGCTATATCCATTTCATCCCATTTCAATACTTAAAATATTTTCAAAGTGGTACAAGTCTTGTGAGCTTCAAAATGTTCAACCGAATACCTGAGCCGAAGCCAAGTACAGATGAGCAACGCTCAAAATCTCTCCATGAAAAGAGCTTGTATTTAAAATTATATAAACCATTTATTATAAACTTAAACGGTATGATAACTTCCCTCCGTGCAAAACCCGAGCGAGAGCTCCGTGGCTCGTGAAAATGACACGAATTTGAAAACCACGCGAAAGCTCCGCAGCAAACTGTGAAGACCCAGCTTTGAAAAGCGCCAAGTGAAACGTGATGAAACGTGATGAAAGGATATGAAATGTTTTTCTGAAAAGATATGACAGGTGTGAATCCACTGTAGTTCCACGTGTGAACAGATCGGTCGTGCCGAGGCTTCCTGGTGACCCCAGTCTTGCAGGCAGGACGCGTATTGCCAAGCTCCAGACATGCTAAGCAGTGGCTAAGCAGTGGCTAGTGGCCAGGCCTTGGTGATCATGTATCTATGTCTGCAAAGGACGGGGGAAGCGCATAGAAGGGCTACAATTAAGCCGATTGGTTTCTAGTTTCATCATGTTTCATCTATGTCTATACATATATATATATATATATAGTAGTTTTTTGATGTTTTTTGAACATTTTTAGAACTGCAGATGTTGTTTCATTGCTTCTTCATGTTTTTCTGTATTTTGTGATGCAGTTGTTCCAAATGCCGGCAACATTGTCTCAGGACTTTCCCTCCTGGATGACGGAGGACCAGTGGCCATCATACTCGGACAAGGATGTAGCTGGTACCATGGTTGCACCAAGCTGAATCCTTGCAATGGGAACTTGTGGATGGAGTCTGTGTAACTGCAGATTTCCATGCCAGCAGCATTTTGCATTGCCTTTGCACCATGATGTTGAAGCCGTTTTGGTCCAAAGTCACAGACACCTCAAGCCTCCGAAACTAAAGCAAGACTCATGGTTGCATCGCGTCAGCATTTGTCCATGAGGTCTGCTCGGGGCTTTTTCTTGGCAGCATTTGCTTTGGTGTCCCTTGAGTCCCTGCAGTCCCTTCCAAGCTTCGTGCCGGGAGTTGGTACTCAGAGACAGGAAACCAGCGTGGCCAGGGCCTCAACAGGTCCCGCTAGCTTTGTGCCCGATCTACAGAGGAGACAGCTGATGAATGTCGTGCTAGTGAGCACAGCTGCTATTCCTCTGTTTGTGGCTCTGGGTGCCTACCTTTGGTACTTCGTGCCACCTGTGGCCACCGGAGCTGGAGGGGCACAGCTTTGTGGAGATTTGGACGGCACACCCATCAAGTATGCATCCTGGGTGAAGAGTCACAAGTCAAATGATCGCGAACTCGTCCAAGGCTTGAAGGGTGAACCATACTACATCATCTCCACTGAGGAGGGGATCAAAGACTTTGCCTTGTTGTCTGTGTGCACACACCTGGGCTGCGTGGTGCCATGGGACAAAGCCAAGAACAAGTTCTGCTGTCCATGCCATGGATCCCAGTATGATGAGAATGGCAAGGTTGTTCGTGGACCTGCTCCGTTGTCTTTGGCATTGGCTCACACCACGACCTTGAACAGCAATTTGGCATTGTCCCCATGGACTGAACAGGACTTCCGAACAGAAACAGACCCATGGTGGAAGTGAACAATAGTGAATATTTTGATTTTGAGACTTTCCGGTGGCAGGGTCCACCCTGACTTCTTGCAGGGTAGAGGTACCAGCTACCGTGGCTTGCTCCTCTGGTACAGTGAAACGTGCAGGCATCTAGCTCGGACTAGATTTGCTTGCTTGAGGCAGCATGACCAGATTCTGAGCGACGTCAAATTGAGGGGAAAAAAGGGGGCACGTTTTTTGAATCTAGTTTTAGCATGTTTTCAGCACATTTCTGGCGCATTCAACTAGCACATCCTTTTCATAGATTTTTCTTTTTTGATGTGACTGATATTTGTCAGTGGGCCAATGCCTTGTGCCCAGGCGCTCCCGGTGTCTATCCGCCCATGGCGATGCCACCGTTTCCAATGGTACCTCCACTAGGTGGCTTTCTAAATGGATCGGTCGTCCTGTGAGCGCATGTGGAGTCCCTGTGGAGCATGAAGCTCACTGGCAAAGTTCTTGAAACCTATCAGCGATGTTGTGCTCGGCGCAGTTTCATGTTGCGGATTTTTGAGTGTGGCTTTTTGCCCGGCTGCAGTGAAGGTGCCAATTCACAGAGCTTAGCTCAATACTCCGCGAGTTTACAAGCCATTGCCGATCAATATTCAAAGTGGCTCAGCTGCAGTGTGCCAGACATGGCCAGACCAAGTGCTCCAATCTGTCCTCGTCGCACAAGGCAGGCCTCGATGGTGGCATCCATGGCTAGAGAAGGGGACCTGGGCACCTTGGTGAGATTTCGTGAGTGGTGCACTTGATGGTTTTTGATAGTTTTTGACCACTTGATAGAGTTGATAGGCAGTTGAGACATGACAGGTCCGGCTTCTTCGATTCCCGACTTCGATTCCGACTTAAAGTTTGTTGAAGTTTATTATCTATAGCCAATAGCCTTCACATGACTTCACTTAAGCCCGAAACTCTTGTGATTTCTTTTGATGTTCAAGATCGACCATCACCAAGCTTTGAGTTGGGACCTGCACATTTTTGAGGACTTGGGATGCCATGTGGTGGTCTCAATCCCTGGGTGTTGCCAGACCCAGCTGCTCCAGCCTAAGTTGGGCTGGACGAACTGCGCTACATCATGTTACATCCAGATCCGTATCCAGACCTTCTGGCCCATTTTGTGTTACCTAGGCTGCTGGCTATGGGATGAAGGGTGGCAATGAGCGACCCAGGACTGACAGATTCGCTTGGAATCGCTTGGAGTACTTCAGGTATTCTAAAAAGATGTGTTGCAATTTTGCCCAGCCTTGAATCAGGACTCGGACCGATTCTGTCCAGTCTGCCCAGATGCTTGGCGCAGCACCACTCAAAGCATGCATAAACACGGACGAACCATGACGAACCATATTTTTGTCTTCCGGCGCCATTCTGACTTGTGAGCTTTCACAGAGAGTTCACTTAATACAGAGTTCTGTCAGGAACGAACCCCCGCCAGTAGTGAAGAGGATGCTTGGCTGAATCACTGTCAGATCAACAGGTTCCTCAAATGTTGTCGACTTTCAGATTTCAGTATCATTTTCTGTATCTTTCCGTGCTTTGCCTCTTGTGCATCACGCTGTAATCATGCTTGAGTTGCCCGGCCCTCCCAAGTGAATCGGAATGGGTGACTGTCATGATCCGCAACTTGCCGAACAACTACGGCAGAAATGACGTGCCTTGCTGGCGCAGTGTGCCGTATCTAGTTGTCTGGTTGCAGGTTGACAAGGAGCGAAAGGTTGCTAAAACACACACACACACAAATTATGAGCTTTGCAAACTTTGGGCTGAAGGAAGACAGCGACATGTTGAATTTAGATGAATTTAGAAAATCCAGATCTTGAAGAGCAGGGATTGTTTAAGACGAATCATCAAGGGTGAGCTCTTTTCTTTGCACATGCATACTGCATACCAACCATGCGAACCATGAACGCCCAGAGGTCGTGGCTCTTTTGGACGAGCAAGGCTTTTTGGCCAAATACGACTTTGTGTACCTCCCAATAGACTTCAAGAATTCCAGCGGGCTTGGCTACGCTTTTGTCAACATGGTAAGCCGAGCTCTCAGTACAGTTGAAACATGTCCGACGGATGGAATCAGATTCCCATGCTGTTTGCATCTTTTTGCAACCTGCACTGTTCATTACACACGGAAGCAGCGAAGAGCGGCGAAGATCAGCGAAGATCAGCGAAGCAGTTGCTGCGCTAAAGCCATGAGGCCATGAAGATGCTTTGGAAGTGATGAACAAACTTGGAGGTTTTAAAGATTGGAAAGTCCCCAGCCAAAAGGCCGGGAAAACCTTGCCTGGAGCCAAAGTGTTTGGATGATTCGAGTGGCATGTGGAAAGGCATGGAGAGATTGACAACCTAATGATTTCGTTTGTACAAATCAGCTGATTCAAACAGGTATACTCTGCAGGGATTGAGCTGTGCAAAATGAGAGGGAAAAAATGGCCAACAAGTACGTTGAACTGAAAGCCGCCCGAATTTCTGGATACAAATCAATGTCATGTTGTTTCTGGCTCCGAACAGGTCTGTGAGGTGGCATGGGGCAACCCAGAGCAACTTGACAGAATCTGCATGCACAACAGTGCAGGGAGGGTGGTGAGGTGACGAACCAAGTTTTGCAAACACAAAGTCCAAACCATTTCCAAAGAATTGGTTGGTTTCACACGACTGACCAATTCCCAGATCATCTACATTTGCATATATCTCAAGTTCAGCAAGGGCGTGCATTGCATAAAGGGGTCTAAAATAGATCATTGAATCCAAGCAAACAACAATCACATACAGAGTTAGAATACAGATGAATACAGCCAGTGTCGCAAGAAAGTGGAACAAAATGCACTTGGACACCCACAAATCATGTCCTTCAAGACTTTCAAGCCAATCCATCAGAAGGGGATCAAACTCTGTAGGGATGAAACATGATGAAACCAACATACCAGGTGGGCATATATGGGGTATATCAATGTATATCATGGTATATCATGGTATATCCATAAATAGGCCATTGAGACAGCGCTCAGGCAGCAGGGGCTGGAGTTCCACATCTCCCGGTACAGGAGAGCCTCCAAGTCCTTTGATGACACAGAACTGCTCCAACCCTTGGGTTTGTCCAAGAATGGTACCCTCAAATGGCAATCTTAATGAGTAAAAGGGTGATCAACCTTGATCAACCATGATTTTTTTCGGGGTCACCGACAGACAAACCCACTTTGTCTCAGAGCTTCTCAACACAAAGAGCTGGTGTCCTCCAATCCAGGAACAGCCCGGTGATGCACAATTCTGTGAATGAGGAGTTTCCGCAGTGTTCTGTGATATTCTGCTAAATGTCACACAAGAATCACGAGGAGGGCGAAACTGGGAAACGATATTCTGTATTATATCAGGCTATACTGAAGGATCCTGATGGTTTTTCCAGCAACCGAACCATTGAACCGCCATTTTTCTGAATGATCAAAGCAGGTAGAAGGTCATATCACTTCTGATCATTAAAGCTCAAGATTAGTCATTAAAGAGATAAATAGATTATATAAATTGTGAGGCGGACTGCAGGTGATGCACTCGACTCATGGGCCTTTCATTGATTCTGCTTGGAAGGTTAAACCAGGCACCCTTTGCTCCCTGTGTTCTCAGTTCACAGAAATCAGCAGTAGACCAGATCAAGATCTAAACAAATGCCTCTGAGATTCGCACCATCTCAAGGAGTTTGGTCTTGACATTTGATAAATTCGACATATGAAACATATTCAAAAAGATTGAGCAACTTTGAAAAAGCGGAGAATCTGCAGGTCTACTGACAAAAAGGCCGACGCACTCTGCAGCCAAGACAAACGAACATCCACTGTACAGTAGCATGCAATGCTGCAATGCGAGTACCTTTGCGGTCTGAAGCGATCTGATCCCCCGATTCCACCCTTTCGCAAGTGTTTGTTCAGGAGTTCAAACCATTGATCTTTCAAGATGGGAAGCCAGTCCCATTTCCGGAGCCTACCAAGGCTTGTTGCTTGTCATTTCAGTGGTCATTTGGGTGTGCCAGTTCCAACAGCATCGGGGTTCAGCGGCTTCAAGTTTGCCAGGCGCCTCGAAGACCGCGGATGAAAAAGCATGCTCGAATTGGATGCCGTTCGCCAGAAGCTTCAGACCAGGAGCGGCAGGAATTTTCGTTGCAATCATTTGCAGAGCCTTTGGAGCAGAAGTGTCATTTGACATAGTTCGTTGATGTGGGTTTCAGTATGTTTCAGTATATATCTATATTATCGATACAATATTATGATATATTATGATTGTATCATTGAAGATTCAGTAGTTTATTAAGTTATTGATGTGAACTGACTGCCCATTTGAGGAGGAAGCCGGGGCGGAGCGAGAGGGCAGCTAGCCAGCTTTTTGGGCGGGTTGCTGCACAAAAATGGTGTGGGGTGACAGCTCTGTTTGCAACGTGTCTGATGTCTTGTTGGGACAACAGAACACGGCGCACTTTCGGAGTTGGGGCTTGGAGAGCCTCAGGGCTTTTGGAACTCCAGGAATGTGCTTGATTTTTCTTCAACTCATGAGATCATCAAAAGATCAAAGTGTGTGATCATCATAGAACATAGGACATGTTGTGTGCCTCGCTTGTGGAAACCGCTCTGAAGCTTTCCGCGCAACTTGAACAGTAATTCTTGGCGCTCGAACGCTTGCAACCCTCATAGGCCCCCACTTGCAGTTGGGTTTGGCACGTACGATGGAGATCGCGATTGCGATGTTGCCCGAGCAAAGTCAAGAGGAGGGCATTTCAGCAGTTTTCATCACCCTTTTTTGGCACAACCAAAAAGACATTGTGCGAAATTGGGATTGCGCTCTTGTACTTGAAGTGCCGGCTGAAAAGACCTGGGCTGCTTCAGGTTTGAACAAGTTGACAAGTGCATACACGTGTCATTTATTATCATCATTGCTTCATTTTGATCATGGGAAGCCAAGGATGTTGGCAAGTCATGGTTTGGGCGTGAAACTGTTTGAAATCAGCTCTTGAATTCTGGTGAGTGTGCTAAAAAATGTGTGTTTCTTCATTTCATGGCTGGAAGGCTAACAACGCAGTAAATAGCTACACAAGCCCGACGCACTGCTCCCAGTTGATCCACTTTGAACTGGAGCATCAATGTCTTCCAATGACACACAGTGGTATAACATGGTATCACCTTGGGTTGAGCTTCAGAGGAACAAGACCTCCCCCCCAAGGCCTCCGGAGGATATCGACGTGACAGGGTCTCCTCCTCAACCACCAGTGTTCATTTTTGGTATCTTTGCACTTCTTTGCCTCATGTGACCTCTTTGCCCATGATTTTCACATGATGCAGATAGACACAGCACGTGGTTTGCACATGGAACGGCTTTGCTTCGCGTTAGGCGAACTGCACGGATGCACTCCGGAGGTGGTGCCGGAGACCAAGATTTCAGCCATCTCGGCCATCTCGGCCATCGAATCGAGGGAAGATGAGTTGAATATCAGAGATACGTGGGTAGCATTGGGTAGCCACATCGAGTACTCAAGTTGTGTCAAGGCCTTCTGAGTGCTGTGAATTTCTGTGAATATCTGCACATATCTGTCAATTGTGTTTTTTGTTTGCAATTCATTGATGTCAGTTTGGCCTGTTAACTGTGGCTTTCCCAAACTATTTTGGACTTTGAGTGTGTGAGGGAGCGAACCGGTTTATGCCTCCTGGAGACAGAAGTGGGGAGCTCAAATCATCAACCTTTTTAGATTTTTGGCATCTTTTCTGCATGTTGGATTTGATGCCTGGACTCTCTTGCGCGGTCTCTGAATTTCCAGATCGAGTTGATCAGCTCTTGCAGAGGCTCTGCGCCAGCTTTTGCTTTACTTGACTTGCTCATAGCTCGTTGCGAAGCCTGGATGTGTCTGGATTTATTTGGACGTCACTGGATCTACACGGCCATTTCCGGCAGGCTTCAACAGGGAATGTCCATCAGCTGAGCCAGATGAACACCAGAAGAGCTGGTGCTTCATTCCTCGTTCAAGGAGATTAACGCGACAGGACACAGCAATCAAATACAATCAGCACCAATCACAAAAAACAATTAAAACAACATGTGTCACCAATCACAAGAAAGAACAAGAATCCATCTCCCTCCATCTGCAGTCAACAAGCACCACCAATCCATTTGCCTCTCAGCTGATCTTCAATATTGGCAGTTTGCTGCACCATGCCTCTCTGTCCTTCTTTCCCAGAGAAGAGCTTCAGAGCTCAGATCGCTTGGTAGAAGGATTTGTGTAAAGACGGCATGTTGTCAGCGTCATCAGGAGCTTTGGATGCTACATGATGCTACACGATGCTACACATGGCTCTGTCTTTGAGGATATCCCAGAGTCATTAATCCATTGGAACTGGGGGTTAGATGACATGCTGGGCTTGATTCAGCAGGAATTCCACCTTCACTCCGCCAGCAGTAGCTCGAACCTGACGGGCCGATGGCAGGGCCAGGATTTCATGATCATTGCAATCAAGGGCACGAAATTTGCAGAAATCCACCAAAAACCCAAGGCGCACAAACATGCACATCAACATTACATGATTATAAAGCTATGTCACCACATCGTAAGTATGTGCCCCTGCGTGCAGACAGACACAGACACAGACACAGAGCGCCAAAGACACATAGACACTCACACATACATACAGTACGGAAGCACACGCACAGATAGAGAAAGTTGCTGTAGATTGCAAAAATAGAGAGTTGACAGTGGATGCCAAGCAGTGCTTTCGGCACCCATGCAATACCATACATCACATCAAGATACATCAAGGATGTTTGTTTAGGGCCCTCCACGAAGCTTTAGCTCAAAATCCTCAGCTCAAGCCGAAACAGAAACAACTCCTCGGGCTCCGATGGCATGGGAGAGTGAAGCCAGTGATGCTGTGCCGGAGGTCTACGAGGTCCTGATCAAAGACATAATGACAAAGCCGTTTCATTTCCTTTGTTCATTATTGCATCACCTTCCATATTTTTGGATATTTTGAATATTTTGCGATTTTCTATATTTGTTTGTTTCATCTTTTTCTTTAGGAGGCAAACAGCCAAGTTTTCACAGAGTCAGTTGGCAGTTTCTGGCAGGATAGTACCGTGACATCTGGCCCTCCAACGCAACGAGATGCTTTGAAAGAGGAGAAGATGCCTGCTGCAGGTCTCACTGCAAAATCCAGAGACACTTTCCAAATCTTTTTCACCACTTGCGGCTTTTCTAGGAGCAACAAACAGATGATGAAGAGCCAGCAAATCGCGTTGCGCCCCTTCCAAGTGAGGACATTGAAGACTCATGTACATACCTTTTTTGGTCTTTGTTCTGTCGTCATCTTACTTTGCTTCACTTGAGATTCAGACCGGATCGCAAAACAGGACATTTTTCACAGAACTTCCGATATCCATCGATATCCTATGGTGTAGATAGACCAGGGAGATATGAAATTCTGGCTGGAGCTCCTGGTAGTGGCCCTAGCGCGGCCAGCCCTAGCCAGGAAAAGTAGACGGAAACATTCGGTGTTTTGCATTTAGGATTATGTTTGGGAGTTTGGGAAATGAAAGAAAACAAAACCGCATTGATTTGGGAAACTTGTGCCACAAGGACCCAGCACTTTGGCGTACCTTGAAGTTGACGTTTGAACTTGAAGTATGTTTCAGTGGAAGGGGATGATTTAAAGGACTCCTGTCCCATGTAAAAACTTCCAAGGGCAAGGTCCCTAGGCCCTAGGTGCACAAATATGTAATACATATGACACATTTTGATACTTATTCAAACAAGAGTGCCCTGCGTGACAACTTTGTGACCTGAGAATGCAAGGGAAACACGAGCAAGATTCGGCAACCGTGTCACATCTGAAATTCTCCCAGGATGAGAGCGAACACGGTGAAGCCCAGGAGAAGGTGCAAATCGGGGGATCAAAATCTGTAGCCAGTGGTGACCCTCGTGACCGCCCAAATGAACAGATCCCCCAAATCCCAGAGGCACTTCGTAGGTAGTGCAAAGCGATGGACCAAAAGGGTCATTTGCTACCTGGTGCCTGGTCAGGCGGTGTCATCTCCTTTTCGGAAGTTCTCCGAGGAGGCCAAACGACCTCATGGATTCATGTACAATGCTTTATGATGCGTGATCTATCTATCATGCTGTTGTTACTTATATAAAAAATAACACACGGTCAAAATTCTGGTATACTAATTATGTGAAGGACAGTTCTCTTGTGTTCAGAAAGTGTGCCAAACAATGCCTAGCGATGCCCCCCCCAGAAGCGATACCTTTAATTGATTTTAATTGTGCATAATGTCCACATCTGAAGTTGTTTGTTCAAGTTTGTGTATATGCAAGTGGCGAAATAAGCGATACCCCTGGCGATACCCATTTATGTTCAAAAAGTAGCCCCAGATCACAAACAGACAGACCTCCTCCTTTCGTTTCTCTTCCTTTCCTCCTTTCGTTTATTTTTTTTTCCCCCTTTCTCTTCCTCTCTTCCTTTCTTTTCCTTTGCCTTCCCTCCTTTCCTTTTCTCTTTCTTTCCTCTTTCTTTCCTATTCCTTTCCTCTTTCTTTCCTATTCCTTTCCTCTTTCTTTCCTCTCCCCTTCGTTTCCTCTTCTGTTCCTTTTCCTTTCCTTTTCCTTTTCCTTTTCCGTTCCTTTTCCTTTCCTCTTTTTTTATGAAACCCCGGGTAGCCATAGGCCCCCCCGCAAAAGCGATACCCTTCTTCGGGAGCTTAGCAAAGACAATGAATTTTGACAACGGCTCATGAATAATATATGGTGATGTTTGTTTGGACAAACTCCGAGCCACTGCCGACCATGACACTTAGCCTCAAGGAAGAAGTTATCTTCTTGCCTTGTCCTAGGTGCAACGCCTACTTGAGGAGGCACAGATTTTGCTTCACAGGGACAACTAAACCAGAGATGCCACGACATACCGGCATATCGAGACATACCTTCCATTCATTTCCAGACTCGCATTGATGCAGGCTGGTACCTACAACAATTGCGAGCTGGAGGTCAAAACATACTTTGATTTGCAGGCCAGCCTTGATGAGCCAGCGGTGAAATCTTCTGGAACTAACCACAACCTGTGCGCATTGGCTCATCACCGCTTCCAGGGTTACAATTTGGACAGCTTTGCATCCAGAACCAAAAAGCAGCCTGGCTCTTTGCTAATGCATCACCGGCACAGTTTCACAATTTGAGGAAAAAGTATGCAAGCTTCCTTTTTTGTGCAAGTGCCGGTCGAAATTCTTTCCGAATATATTACCATGGAACTTGGAGACCAGATCTGCAAAGCAATTTCCTGCAGGATTGTTCCAAAAAAACTGACATCCAACATTCAACCACCCTGGCCTTTCTAGGGTTCTTACATTGAGTATATACTTCGTATCTGCTATGTGCCTGTCAGGCTAGTCATGTGCAGCATTGTGCACCCATTGCCAGGATGTACATGTTTTATTCCAGAATCTTTGAAAAGCTTGTGCCGGCCTCAGACGTCATGGCTGCCATGGCTTCTTGGCTGTGGCTGTTCCCAAAGTACCTGGCATGCCGCAATCCAGCATCATGCGGCTACCCTCAAAGGTGGGAAAGCAGAAGGGAGTGGAGCTGGCATTGTTCTCACCTGTGGACTTTGACGAGCGCTTGCAGCGGTCTTGGTGTGGAATGGGTCCGTGGTTTTTGGATGTTTTTAGTAGATACATGCCGCAAGTCACACAACTGTGATGTTGCGATTCTGTTTGATAGCTGTGTGAGTTGTGTGGCATAGTTTTCATCCTGGTTTCCAAGCCCTTGATCGTCAGAGACCATGAGACCACGCTACAGATACTGTAGTTCACTTTTTTGAGATTCTGGCCATTCTTTCTTCGTGGCATATCGTTGCTGTCCTTTCAGCTCTGCTGAGGCTTGGCTTTCGAGCTGTTCTAGAATGGGCCAAAGACTTCAAGATGATGCCGCAACGTTTTGCCGCCACTGTTGACTTGGTTCCGTTGTAGAGCAGAACCCGCCCTCTCAAAGCCTCTGTGGATTCTACCGCTGTGCATACCTGATGATACCTAATGACACCAGATGTTCGCACTTTGTTTTTGCAGTCTTTTCTGCATTCCTGTTGTCCTTGTGTTTCTGTGGCCAGGTGTTCCTAAAAGACAGCTTGAGCGAATTTTTGCACCTTTCTCGCATATTGTGCTGCCCATGGCTCATCAACCCATCAGTCACCGGAGGTGTTTGTGTACCCGGCCTGACTGCATTGCATATATTTAGACATGACACACATGCGTGTATCATTACAGGTAACATGACATAAACGTATACAGTATACACACACACACAGAGTTTACAGCCGTATAATATGGGCTGGCAATTTGAAAAGAATTTGTAATGGCAGCATAATGAAATTGCAATCGATTGTGATCATGTCACCATTTTTTCCAGTTTTTTCCTGGTCGATGTCACTAGATTGTGCCTTCCACTAGTTCATGTGACTTCTTGCAAGGTAAGTTGCCATGCTGGAGACCTACCTTCGCACGAGAAGATAGCTTCAAAGATCACGTGCCGTCCTGCAGAAACCTGCAGCAAGTGACAGGGACACCCTTCGTTTGCAAAACATTTGAGACACACTTTCCATCACTTTCCTTAGAAAGACTTGTCGAAATTTGCTTTCAAAGTAGCACAGGGAATTCCTCCGCAATTTTAGTTGTGAGCAACATATCACTTCGCGTCGAGCTAGCGATTGCAAATCGGCATCATTTGCGTTCTGGGATCTTTCATGTGTGAATCAACATCCTTTCGTCGGATTCTGTTTTTTTTTGGATGACAGTTTAGCGTATATTCTATCCACGTCCATACTTTTCCTGGGAGGTATCCAGAAGTTCGCACCTGAGTTCAACATTTTGTCCAACAGCCAGTGGCCAGAGAGTCGTTTTGTACCCCTGAACGGTGACCTCCTGGTCGGCCTGGCCGTACACATCGCTGAGTTTTTGATGCTGGTCACATTTTGTGGCAACTCTGGGGAGCCCATGGACCTGAGCAGGTCCCACCCATGGCCGGGAGATTCACCAGGTATCACCAGGTTCTGTATGGATCTGTTTTGAAGATATCCATGATATCCTTTTCGGATCTTGTTGACAGGGTGAAATTATGTGAATTCATGGCGCCTCTATTCTCATTATTCAGACCTGTGCCAGGGTAGATGGAAGCCTGTGTAGAGAGGTGGAGACTCGCATGGCGGCCCAAGAGTTCAGTAGTCTCATCAATGTGCTCAGCCGTTCTCAGCCCCTTTCATGCGTGTTTTGTTTAAAGCATATCTTTGTTTACATTTACCTTTTTCTGAGTGCGGTGCGGTGCGTTGCGTTCAACCATCACTTTGCAGCGGTCGCACATATTCTCCAAGGGCTGGAACAAGTCAAGAGACTTGCAACCTTTCTGTGTCCAGCGCTCAGATGACTCAGATATGTCATGACGTTAGTTGACTGGCAATTTTCATCTACCATGACTTACCATGTAGGGAGTTGACGATCTGTATGTGAAATTCTCCTCGTGTCCCCCATGTTTTTCCCTTTCTTTCTGTTGGTTTGATGAGATCAAAAGCTCAAAGTCTAAAGATGTTTGAAGTTTGTTCAACCGATGCAATCTCAATCCGTGTTGCCAATGAGGCCTGAGAAGCCCCAAGCAGGCAAGATTGAGCAGCAGCAGTTTTTTTTTTAAATTCGGCTGCAAGACAGGCTGTGAGACGCTGGAATGAAAAGGGAACAATGGATATGACTCCTGTGACATATCTTTTTTGCCTGTGCCGGGAGAGGGAGATTCTGAGATATTCCAGGTTTTTCCTTCAGCACAAGCTTAGCATGGTTGTTTAGCATGCTGACCTTGGCAGGTGAAACTGCATCTTCACAATGCCTACCGTGATGTACATTTCTGGAAGCTCAGTATCTTGCTGAATCTTGCTCATGTCAAGACTTCAAAGACCCATCAAATGTGACACCCAATTGCTCAGCACTGTAATCAATTTAGATTAATTTGGTTTATGGCAGAGTTCTTACATCGCCAACTTCTCCCATATCCCACCGAATCAGACAATCCCAGGTGATGGTGCAGACTTTGAAAAGGAGGCTCGCGCAGCTGAAATGAGAGCGCGGCCACATTACCAGGCCGGACTCTGCAAAGACTCATGCCTTCAAGCTGTACAGGTACGGTATGCTCCATGTACAGGTAGATTCAGATAGGGTATGAAGATGTACGAAGCAGAATCAAGTTCAGTCATTGTGAATCGAGGTTGGCACTTTGGAAATTGACCCTGAAGTTCCAGCCGCTCAAAAGTATTTGGAACGCTTTACCTGGTCCAATCCGGACCACATTTGGGAGGAGTTTGAGGCTCGCTGAGTTTTTTCGGCTTCATGTGCATTGCCAATTCTCGGCTGGTGTGAGGCCCCATTCTTGGACATGGGAACCTGCAGGGTCCAGGGTCCCAAACGCTTCAAGCTCGAGACGCTTGCTTGAGATTATGTGCAAAAAGTCAATGAAGAGCTTTGTGGTCATTGCAAAAAGCAATAGGAAAACAACTGGCTTTCAGGCTTTGCAATGCTTTGCATTTCATTTCCATCATTCATAAATCTTCATATTCCCAGCATTCCCAACCCGAGGGTCTACAATCGCGGTTTGGTGCTGGCCCGTCTGCAGATGGAGTTGCAAGATGCTGGGCCATTGAAGGTACCATGGCGCGACTGCATGCTAGGACCTGGACAGAAAGTCACAGCTTCTTGGCGAGACTTCGGCCCTCTATTCTTGTGGCTTCATTTTCGTGACAGAATTATACATCTATATATATATACTGTAATATATGTGATATATATTATATATACACATACATACACACATAGTATATATATATACACACATACATACACACATAGAAATGTACAATATCATGTTTTGTATTCTATCCACCTTATTTTGGCGCAGCCATGGCAAGTCCTTGCTTCTCACTTGGGTTGGAAGAAGTCACAAGAAGCCACTTGGACTTGCCACAAACCCAAGGTCCCAATTGACATAGCTCCCTCAGAACCTGGCGAGTGGCATGGATCTATTCGCATAAAGGGAGCCTGGGTGACTGGCTTTACAAGTGAACATGCCTTTGCTCCGCTTTTTTTTCCGAGACAACACTGTCATCATTTCAGTGTTGTGGTCTTTGCGCCACTTTTCGCTTGGATGCTTCAAATGCCAGCGCTGCCTCTAGTCTTTATTGTCCCAGCCATGGGTAAGCTTCATTGTTTATCTCTAGAAATGGAAGCTAGTCTCATATTCGAACATGACCGTGGCAAATGATCGAACTTGCACTCCAATCATCTTCGAATCATAATTGTTTGCAAGCTGAGGTGAACATCTTTGGTGTGAACGAGGAGGAAGCCAGGGTGCCAACTCACCTCAAAGTCGAACGAGATGTTCCGGAAATTCACGAGCCAGCGACACCAGCTACCGCAGCTACCCCTGTGACTCTGCCAGCCCACGCGCCCAGACCCTTCCGTCCTGGAAGCGCCAATCGAATTCAAATTGATCCGTCCAGTCTGCACACGCAGCAGCTGCGAACTCCTACTCCGCACAGATTGAAGCGTCCGTACAGTTCATCTTCAGTTGCTTTTTACGGCTAGCAGCGCCATTTTCTAAGCTTTTGTTTCTATCAACCAACTATTCAAATGACAATTGGTATTTATTTTTTATTCCCCTCTGGGAAAGAAATCAAAGACAGGAATTGATTCTCGTTTGAACTTTGGATAGTTTTGGCACCTGAGGCTACTAGCAGTGCAAAGCCCGAAAGTGGCAGACCAGTGTCTTCCAGGACAGGCTGCAGCACGGCAGTGCCAAGCTCCCGTCCGCTGAGCGCATTGGGTCCGCCTTCATCACGCAGCTTGGTGAAAGATGCGGCACGCCCGGCACGCTGCCGTGCACACTGTGCACGCTGTGGGGCTGGCGTTGTCCCATGTCCTTTTCGCAGGTCTCGATTGCCTCTTCCGTCTAGAGTTTTTTTTCCTACTGTTCTAGAAGTGATATGACGTCGGATATCATTGGATTAAAGTATTTGCATGCCTTTCTGTGCTTGCCCCCGTAACTAGTGAGATTTTTTTGATATTTCTAAGCATGTCATGAGAGCCAAATGATTGCTTGTTAGGTGATTCACTGCTGCCAATCATATTTTGCAGGGTCAAAATGAATTTCCATTGCCATTCCAATGAAAGTTTTGCTTCGCCGGGTTCTTTTAAACGTCGAGGCACCTTTCATGTCTACCATAGTGTACCAATCCCATCCCAACATTCGAGGAGGCGTTTGCGCTAGCGCTGTGCTGCCTTCTTCTCGCAGTCAGATTGGACGGCCTCCACTGAAGTCCATCCCACAGGACCATCAAATCAGCTGTTCGGTTTCTTGCAGATTTTGAAGTATCATGATTTTATGGGATCTCGCGTTTGATTGATCTGATTTCATCTGACTCGGCACTAATCTATTGATATGCCAATGAAATATCTTCACATATATAGATATGCTATGTACTCGTACATGTCAATCCAATATCTTTTCACACATAATATATTATGCAGTTTTGTGCTTCCAGGGCAGGTGTGGTGAACTGTCCATCATATTCATGTGGTCGAACGATCATCCTTGTAGCCATTTTGGCTCAAGGGTGATCCAAAATAGCTATCTAACTGTTCAAATTTTCTTTGAGTGAACTGGGAGTTGCCCAGTCCCTCAATGGCCTCCGTGGAGGAGTGGTGTGCGGTGCAAGGCATTGAATCAGCGGGTGATNGCGTACTTTTTCTCCTCATATGATGAGGCTAGAGCAGAAGCCGGGGAGGCTGTTGCACAGGCTTGGCTCTCGGCGCAGACTGAGGCTTCTGGGTCCTGTAAAGGTCTCTTGCTAGACCTTTACGCCCGTCAGTCTCCCAAGGCCATGCCTCATGCCCTGCGTTTGGGCCAACCTTCCCCGCGTCCATCTTCTGCCCCGCTCCCTGCTGTCCCCCCGGTGTTGCCGGGTGTTCGGGAAGCAGCGATGCCCCGCAAGAGGGTCCATCCAACGGCTGCTCCATTGGCCGAGGTCAACGAGGAGTACCGTAGGCCTTTGGAAGAGGCGCTACGCGTAGCCAGCCGTTACAGCACGGAGCTGAATTCTCCGGGTGCTGCGTTGATGGTTCCCCAGTTAGTGGCCTTAGTCCTCCAGCGCCATGAGCATGAGACACTGAAGAAGGTGGTCACCACATGGTTGGAGCTCAAAGGGTGGACCGAGTCAAGAGCTCTGGATGCTGGCCGGCTCACTGCTTCTGACGTGGCCTTGTTTGTTCAGGATAGCCGAGCCCCATCCCGGGTCATCCCTTCATTGCAGTTTTTGACCAAGAACTTGTACCTGAAGTTGGATCTGACTTTGGCTTCAGCCTTGCAGAAGGCTACCAAATCAGCCATTGGCATCGGACAGCACCAAGCCCCTGTTGTGCAGCCTATCCTTCTGGCGAGGTTGGAAGAGGCGATCGCAAATGCCATTGTCACTGACAACGACAAATGGCTGGGTCTTTTTGGGAACTGGTGCGTGGCTATGGGTTGTGTTCGTTGTGCCCACATCCAGCGCTCACGTCTTTTGCAAATGACTCAATACAGTCTGATCTGGGAGTGTATGCGTGGAAAGCAACGCCTTAGGCGATGTGGATTCTACTGGTCGTGCCCCCGGTATTCTGTCTTTGACGGACATGATTTTGGCCAAGCTTTTGTGAACGTGGCGGAGACTCTGCCCGCTGATTTTGCTGCCATTGCTTTCCAGCTTCATGATCATGCAGAGATTCCTCACCGTGTTGCAAAGAGCCAGGTGGCCCTGGCTTTGGCCGATGAGGTGGAGCCTGACGATCTGCGCCGGATTACCAGCAAGAGTTGGCGGCAACTCAGTGTCACCTGGTCCTTTTTGAGCGAGCTTGACCCCACTCAGGTGTGCGCCTTGGGTAACTGGCTTGATACTACTGAGNTTTGAGCGAGCTTGACCCCACTCAGGTGTGCGCCTTGGGTAACTGGCTTGATACTACTGAGAAGGGTGTTAACATTACACCATGGCGATATCATCGTGGTAAACAGCAACAGGCTCAGTCTTTGAAGCTTCTGCTGCGTCTTTGCCTCCGTTCATTGGTCGTGGACTTCAAGTGCTCTTCGTGGCACAACATCTCACCTGCCTTGGCCAAGCAAGTGCTGGAGGCTCAGCGTCCAATGCTGCCCGATGAGGACAACACCATTGTGTTTGAGCAAGTTTCTACGAAGAAGTTGGTGACTGAGCAGGTGGTGCGCCTGCGGAACCAGGTCAAGAACAACACCTTCCTGATCAAGCTGAGAAGCACCAGAGGTGTTCCCTCTTCTTCCTCCGAGTTGACGGAGAGTCCAGCCATGGACAGCGATGCTCCTGCTGGGGAGAGTTCGGAGCCGTCTGACCGAGTGCCGGTTAAGGCGCGACCTCCGCTCCCTTTGCAGCGGCCTTTGCTCGGGTCGTCGCCTCGTCCTGTGCTTCGTCCTGCTGCGCTTCCTCCTGGAGTTCGCCCTGCTGCAGGTGCTCGAGTACCAGTGCCAGAGCCGAAACATCCTCCTAGGCGGGGAGGTGTCCCTGAGCCGGCTCGACCGCCTCGCTCTGGCGCATCGTCGTCTGTGCGGTTGCCGGGCTATGCTGTGCATGACAGGCCCCGTGCCTTCAATCCAGATGAGTACTTTGACGAGTTGGCCCGCAATTTGCCTGCCCGGGTCCAACACAGTGGCGATCCTGCCCCTCCCACCATCGTTCACAACTACAAGGAGGACAGGCTGATTCCAGCCATCATCCTGGGCCCTTTGCCTAAGGCATCTATGGCCAAGTTTTTCAAGGAGCACAATGTGAAGATGGTGATTACTGCCTTCGAGGAGTCTCTGACCTCGCGTGGTGGCAGTGTGCCTGAGGGAGTGTGCACCTTCCAACTTCCCTTGACTCACTATGATCGTGACAAGGCGTCTGTGCTGCAAGCTTGGCAGTACATCCGGAAGTCCATTCTTCCGACCTTGGAGGCTGGCGAGAGTGTGTACATTCACTGCATGGCTGGTGTGCATAGAGCGCCCCTTGCGGCTGCTGCTATTACAGCTATGTTGACCAAGACCTCCTTTGATGACCAATTGGCCCGGATTGGAACGCTCCGGCGTATCGAGCCTCATAAGGTCATTCAGAAGTCTTCCATGAAGATGGCCATGTGGTGGCTTCGTGACTTGGCCAACCGGCAAACGTTCCAGNACGCTCCGGCGTATCGAGCCTCATAAGGTCATTCAGAAGTCTTCCATGAAGATGGCCATGTGGTGGCTTCGTGACTTGGCCAACCGGCAAACGTTCCAGTCTGTGTTGATCCAATTGCCTGTGGTCCTTGCCCGCAGCAACACCCCGACTGGTGGCTGGCATGTGTTGACCACTCAGGGCGCCGGCGAGTCACCCCAACCATCTTGTCGATGGCGTCAAGCTCCTGGGAACAGGAAGGCATTCTTCACCGGTGGCGTGGTTACCGCCGAGAGTGTGGAAGAGGCTCTCGTTCATGAGCGTCGTTGGTGCCGCCAGTGCATTGAAAATCTCCCGGCTAGCTTTCAGGGTGTTCTTAGTAATTCAGCCTTTGAGCTGTTGAAGTGATCCAGTGANTGATCCAGTGACCTGGACTCCTCTTGGATAAAAGCCTGGCAATACGCCGGTGTGCCTATTTTTCAGAGTTTCTGAGCGTGGCACTTTGCATGGGAAAAGAGTACGCCTTTCCAGATTGCACTCTTGTCCGGCGAGATCAGAGCTTCAGTTTTGTTGTGGCTTCGGCAATTTCTAATATGTACCCTTACCCATAGTCCTCCCTGTTAGTTCCACATTCACTTAGTCCGCCCTGGTTTTAGGCCCCAAGCAAATTTACTCAGTGTTAGTCGCCCCTCGGTCGCTCTCAGTATGTTCACCAAAGCTCTTCTCCAGTTTGAGCAACATCGTATGGTGCTTGATGGGCNTCGCCCCTCGGTCGCTCTCAGTATGTTCACCAAAGCTCTTCTCCAGTTTGAGCAACATCGTATGGTGCTTGATGGGCCTGAGATTGCGGCGGTTGGCGTACTCCGCTCTCCCGCAGTCTTCCCCCTTTGGCTGGCTGCCTGGGGCGGCATGGTTTGCTTCATGAGTCTGCTTGACAGTGCCCGTGGAACGGTGGATTGCCCTGGAGCTGCCCTGTTGTTCCAAACGGCTAAGCAGGCCTTGCATATGGGGCACACCCTGTTGGGTGCGTACGAAAATGGGGATCGCATTGTTTTGCGTGAGNCGTTTCTGAGAACCATAGAACTTCGTGTAGTTCAGATCCAGTGTACTTCCTCAATCCGGGGAGGTTCATCTTGTTCTGGGCTCGGGGAGCTGTCGGGTTCCAGTTGTGATCCTGCCCCGTGATNCAGATCCAGTGTACTTCCTCAATCCGGGGAGGTTCATCTTGTTCTGGGCTCGGGGAGCTGTCGGGTTCCAGTTGTGATCCTGCCCCGTGATCTCCCACGTCAATTAACTGAGGTAAGTTTTTGACCGGCGTGAAAACAAGATGGCTGCCAACCCCCTGCGAGTTGCGCAGAGTCTGGGGTACCCCTTGTCGAGTTGACAAGTGTGTGGAGGGCGTGTATGTTGCTTTCGTTTTGTATCAGTTGACCCGTTCAGTCTGTTGCAAAGTTTACATTCATGTCGGAAGTCGAACCACAGGACAGCTGCCAACCCCCTGCGGGTCGCGCAGAGGCTGGGGTCCCTCTTGTCGAGTCGACAAGTGTGCAGAGGGCGTGAATTGACTTCATTACTGTTTCAGTTGCACAATTCAGTCAGTTGTCAAGTTTTCTGTGATGTCAAGCTTCAAAGTTGTGCTTTTGTGCATTCAACCAATCCACATTTTGTGTAACCACAGCTCTGGATCATATTGTAGAGAAATCCTGTTTTGACTGTTGCTATGGCTGCCGAAATCTTTGCTGAGCTGTGCCAGCGATTCCAGTTGGAGGACGCTGTGAAGGACAAAATCATTTCCCTCGGCATCACGAGTCTTAGCGAGTTTCGCTACTACGTGAACACCGCTGAGGAGTTGGAGGGTGTGTTCATTACACCCATTCAGGGTCAGCTGACCAACCACCGAGTCCAGTTGGCTCGTATCCGCCATTGCTGGACGGCGACCTGTGTCGCAGAATCCCAGCGAGACAACCGCGGATCGGCTGCTCCCCTACAACTTGATGAAGAAGACCTTCTCCCTGCAGCTCAGCTCACGGGCATTCGGGAAATTTTTTTGGGGAGGTACAAACTGGTGTTTCCCCCCGAGTATACGCCTTCAGATCGCACCTTGACAAAGGCCCAACGTGCCTTGACCAAGAGATCTCTGGAGGTTGTGGATGTGTGGCAAGTCCGCAGCATTGCCACCCAGCGCCTTTCAGTGAGAAAGAAGCGCCGCTTGGCCGGCGACATCTGGTTGGCCGATGATCCAGATGAGACGCAATTCGAAGGGGTCCCAGTGACGTGGTGGGGGTATCTCATCCAGCTGAGGTTGTACCTCTGGCGATGGCCGGAGCAGCCAAGGTGGATCCTTTGCCCAACGATGCTGAGGCTGCCACGTCCGACACCACGAAGTATGTTCTGGTCCCCTATGATGTCCTTCAGAAGTATCTTTGCCGTGCTGAGTCATTTTGTTTGAAGGTTCCTGATGGGTCACGCCTCAATCGTCTGGAGTCTCTGGACCGGGCTGAGCGGGGTGAGTGGGCTCATAGGCTGGCCAATTCCACGGAGAACTTGGGGGCTATCATCATCCAAGTGTTTCGAGACCGTGATTCCCACTGGGTGCCCCCAGCGTCGTCTGGCCCAGCGTCCTCGGCGCGTCCTGCCGAACCTCATGAACCGCCTTCGAAGAGGCCTGCTGTTCGAGATCTTGCTTCCGCACTGAGAGATGGCCAGGCTCTGTGTAAAGATTTTCAGACTGGCAAATGCCAGAATCAGAAGAGTGCTCGCTGTCTGAAGGGCCTGCATCGTTGTGCAGTGGTTTTCCCTTCCTGGCGTGTGTGTGGCAGCCCGCGTCATATCGGTTCTAAGTGTCCTGATGCCCGTAAGGCCAAATGAACCTCCGGGGAGTTGCCCCGTGTGTTCGAGGGTCATTCTGGGGGAAGCCCAGTTCCTCGAGAGCCCAGCGGTGAGTTGCATCGCAGCNAACCTCCGGGGAGTTGCCCCGTGTGTTCGAGGGTCATTCTGGGGGAAGCCCAGTTCCTCGAGAGCCCAGCGGTGAGTTGCATCGCAGCGGCTGTGATCTTTCAGACACTGACTTTGGGCCATTTGTCAAGCTCTTGGAAAATTCTTGGTCTGCTTCTGCAGCTGATGACAGCCATAATCCAGTCCCTTGCTTTTTGGATGTTTTGTCGGGGCCCCATTACCCCTTGTCCGTTGCATTTGCCTGGGCCGGCTGGAATGTTTTGCAACCAGTGGACTTTGCAATTGATCAGTGTTTTGATGTCACCAATGTTTCTACCCAACGGGCCATTGCTTCAGCTTTGCCCTCTGTGCATGTTGTTTCCTGTGCCATGGACTGTTCCACAAAGTCCCGTATCCGCGAAATCCCCTTGGCAGGTGGTCGTGGCCCAAAACCTTTGCGTTCGGCGGCTCATCCGCGGGGGTTGCCCGGGTTGTCTGAGCCTGCAGCTTCCAGAGTAACTGGGGATAATTGCTGCTCTGATTTTGTGCTAGCCATTCAGCATGTCATGCACACCCATGGAAGAGGAGCCTTCCGTGAGAATCCCCGAAACAGTTTCCACTGGGATGACCCTTGTGAACAATGGTTGAGTAGCCAACCTGGGTGGTGGAACTGGGATTATGATGCATGTTGCTTGTTCGCCAGTCGTCGCAAGAAGCAGCGTATTGTCCACAACCTTGATACCATGCAACAACTCCCCAATTTGACTTGTGGGCATGTTCATGATCCCCGTGAATGGACCCCGTACCATCAGTCAGACGGATCCATGTTTTTCCCCAGCAAGGAAGAATCTGAATACACAGCCCATCTGTGTTTCACGATTGTCGTGGTGTGTAGCCACTGGGCTATCCAGCATGGTTTTGCAGTGCCCAAAATCCAGCGCATGCCACCTATGCAGGTCTCCGGAGACTGGCGACCCCTCCTGAAGTTGCAGAGCTCTGCCTTTCGAGCTGACGCCATGGCCGCTGTGGCCTCGTACCTTGGACTTGCAGCTGCATCCGGTGCCCCTGTCAGACGACAGGTGTCGGAAGTGTGGTCTTCGGGTGAACCCTTCCCCTCCAACAGTGTCTACATTGGACATGGTCACTTTCGTCATCGGTTCCCATGTACTGAGTGGAAAAACCCCTTCGTTGAAGGGCGTGACGGGTCTTCCCACGAAGTGGTACTGCGTTATTTGGATTGGTTTCCCACTAGTGATCTTGCGTCGAAGCTCCATGAGTTGGCCAACATGCAACTTTTGTGTGATTGTGAGCCCAACCAATTTTGCCATGGTGATGTCCTTGTGGGTGCATATAACCAATCCCACGTTTCTCCCATCCGGCCGTCCAAGCCTTCCCGCCGTGCCAGGAGACTGCTGCTTGGATTTATGGTTGGTCTGCGTATCCCAGCTGTTGTTGCCAACCCCATCACTCAGGCAAGTTTGGTGTGTGGAGTCCGCAACTTGTTTCCGGGGGTGCAGTGGGACCATTGCAAGTGGCCCCTTGTTGAAGACCTAGTTAACACACCTACTTTTGCCGGTTTCCATCAATGGATTTGCCAGCGGTTTCCAGACCTTGATGGTGACCTTGGACCTCAGATTTTGGGCCGTGGAGGAGTGATGCTGCAAAGGACTGGTGTCCAGGACCAGTCCGGAGCTGCTGCGCGTAAGACCAGCGTAGCCCCCCTCATTTCCTTTGGACTTTCGCCTGACCAACACTTTCAGTGTGCGCTCCATGTCCATGAGTCAGGGTCTCCCTTGGATTGGCCTGGCCCCACTGACTTGGATGTCCGATTTGCTGCCTCCCAGATGGCTCTCGGGCCTTCCGTAGTGTGTGCAATGCGTGACTTTAACCTTCGTGTTTTCGAAGAGTTGGGTGGCCGGCTGCAGCCAGTGTCTGCTTTCATTCGTTTGCAACAACACCCCGAGGTCCGTTGTGTCAATCCTGCGGTTCACTTGGCTTTGATTGCCGTTTTGATCTTGGTGTTTGCATGGCCTGATACTCAGTTCCCTGCGCATTTGTTTGCTGGTTTCCCTGCCGTGGGGTGGATTCCCCCGTGTGGTCTTTGGGATTCTCGCCCTTCGTCCCTGCTCAGCCTGGACGAGGTGTTCATGAACGGACCGGCCGATGCCGAGAACCTTGTTGCCAGCATGAAACCATCACCTGACGATGGTGTTGCCGTCGAAGCCGGTATCAAAGACCAAGAATGTGGATTTTGCTCTCACGACTTCACTTGGCATTCCCTTCGAAAAGAGAACAGACCATATCGCCTCATTCGCCGGTTTGTGATTAACCAGGCTAGTGGCAAGAAGAGGGTTATTGATGATGCCTGTTCTGGGGGCCAAAGTGCTTTGAGCAGAGACTCCAATGTCTTGCGATTTTGCAGTGCAATCCAGCCATGTCTGCACATCCAAGCCCTTCAGACAGAACTTGGACTTCCATGTTGTGCTTGGCCAGATGACATCGTGAGTTCTGGAGAGGATTTGCCTTCCGCCTATCGCAAGATTCCCATGGCACCGTCCCACACTTGGGCGTGTATTGTGGCCTCCCTTTCTCCCGAAGATGAGGATGTTCATCTGCGGCGGTATTTCGGTATGTTGTTTGGCCTGCCCCTTGCTGTGACTGCGTTCAACAGGCTTCCTTTCCTGTTACAGTCTGTCTTGCGTCGTGTTTTGCTGGTCTTGTGTTCCTTCTACTTCGATGATCTGACTTCCCAGGATTGGAGCTCTTGTGCCATACATTCCCAATCCTGCGTCCAGCGTCTGTGCCAGATTTTGGGTTACCCCTTTGCAACCGAGAAACAGCAACCTCCGGGGTCGAGTAACGACTTTTTGGGGCTTGTGCATGAGTTGGGTTCTTTGCGAAGTGATGGACTTATCCACTTGTGGGTCCGTGAACGGCTTGTAGAAAAGATTGAGGCTATGATGAGTCAGGCTGAATGCCTGCAGACTCTGTCCCCTGGACATGCCAGTAAGCTGTATGGATGCCTCACATTCCTTGACCAAGGAGCCTTTGCACATGTAGCCCGTGCCGGTTTGAATCACCTGAAGGAGCGTCAATACACTGACCAGAGAGACCTCACAGTGGACTTGTCAAATAGCTTTGCCTTAATTCGTGCCANGTATGGATGCCTCACATTCCTTGACCAAGGAGCCTTTGCACATGTCGCCCGTGCCGGTTTGAATCACCTGAAGGAGCGTCAATACACTGACCAGAGAGACCTCACAGTGGACTTGTCAAATAGCTTTGCCTTGATTCGTGCCATCTTGGAGTTGCGGCCCAAGCGTGTTGTTCAAGTCAACCCTGTTTCGTCGCCACGGTTGATCGTCGCTAGTGATGCCTCCCAAGATTCACCTTTGCAAGGTCAAGCTGGCATGTTACTTGTCCACCAACAAGGCCTTCGGTTGGGTACCTACATTACAATTGATGAATCTGTCTTTGCCCTTTGGGATGACCACCCCACCAAGATTGCCCAGCTAGAGTTGCTTGCCGTCCTCCAGGGTATCTTGACTTTTCCCTCTCATTTCAGAGGGCGCAAAGTCGTTTGGTGGATTGATAATGTTGCTTCCCTTATGAGTCTGGTCAAGGGACGGAGTGACAGCCATGAATTGGATTTCATGAGTCAGCTTGTTCACCTCCTGTTGTACAACCTGCACTGTCACATATTCTGGGAATGGATTCCCAGTGCCAGTAACTGGGCCGATGGAATCTCCCGCGAGGGTTTGGCCGACCCGTGGTGGCGTGAACGTGGTTTCCGTGTCCATACCAGTTCTGTGTTCCTTCCACTCTGGAGTTTTCCGTTCCGGGTGTTGTCCCGCGTTTTCTCTTTTCTCTCTTAGTGCATTGGGAGATTTGAGTGCATTGGGTGGAAGTCAGGACACAACGCCTGGAGATGGGTGGNGCTGCGAGAGCGACTGCTGTTGACCAACACTGAATATGTTATGCAGTTTTGTGCTTCCAGGGCAGGTGTGGTGAACTGTCCATCATATTCATGTGGTCGAACGATCATCCTTGTTGCCTTTTGGCTCAAGGGTGATCCAAAATAGCTATCTAACTGTTCAAATTTTCTTTCCCAGCCCTCCCTAATCCCCATTTCAACCTAAAGTTGTTATGCTTGTTCCCGCGCAAAGCGGGTAGTCCCCACTCGGTGTCCCCTTGTGGCGAACCTGGGTGATTGCCATCGTCCCCATTGGGAGTCCCCTTGCGGTGAACTTTGGTGATTACCATAGATCCTCATACCAGGCGTGTCCTGCCCCCCTTGTGTGCATGGGTGGAAGTCAGGACACAACGCCTGGAGATGGGTGGGCGAGTGGGCTGTTGCCTTGTGTGCCTCCACTTGATAGTGGGTGTCAACCA